>JAIUND010000780.1:0-52978 GCA_034699125.1 Gisinianus flammeolus
TAGACTATATCCCTACCAATTTTGAGCCAAATCCCATAGAAAGCCAATTTCCCATATAAAGCGTGCGATGTCCTTTGTAATGTTTCTCGACATCAAAGTCCTCGCGTGTAAATGACTTTCATCATTGCAATTTTTTGTGTGTACAGCAGATATCGTATCAGTAGAGCCAAGTGAAGCGTTCATTATTATTTATAATTTTTACAGGGATCCAAAGAAACTTGAAGGGGAAATTGATACGGACGACGAATGAGGAACTCAAATCAACTCCACATCAACACTCTCATTCACTAGGCAGCATCAAATTCACGCTCTTTTTCCCTCCTTGACAAAAAAATGTCCTTTTTATCATTTTCCACTTGAGTTTCCCGTCGCATTTGAATCTGCATCATACTTTCTTCTTCTTCTTCGTCTTCTCCATGATAATGGAGCAGTGATTGTTTGCGTATGCTTTTCTGGGGGTAAATGATAAAGTGTACAAACAACGAGCTTGGTAGATCCCTCTGATTGAAATATTGAAAGAACCTTGTTTTCAGTACATATACGTATATTATTATTATATAAATGAAGATGTTTCACTTCCAAAATCCCAAAAGTATAGACCTGGCAAGAAATTGTACTGGTATTTTAAAATGAGGTCGTTTTCAAAATGATAATGAAGCGTTTGACAGTTCTGATGATTTACCTATGAGCATGAATTTCTGTGAAGTACGTGAACCACAGAACCTTTTATTTTTGAGTGTCACGTTCATAACTTGGAAACAGAAATCGATGTTCTCGTTTGTGACATGTAAATTCCCATACGAAATCACATTCACTCTCAATTCATTTTCATTGTGTAAAACACAATTCAATTGATTTGTACTCACTCCGAGTATTTTTTATCGTACTTGCATTATTTTATTAGCTGTGGTTCTTCATATCATATTTTTTATGGATGGTCGTTGAAGTGAGTTGTCTCATTCCAGTTTTGATGATGATGCATCATCATCATCATTCGCTGAGTAAAAGTTGGGTTGCTGATGGGAATGAGAATGAGAAGAAGACTATTTAGTGTATTTATTTATATTTTATATCTGGCTGTGTTGTGTTGTGTTGTGTTGTGTACCTACAAAGAATGGGATTCTTCTCAATCCTCATGCAATTCCAGAGTTTGTATTTATTAATCAGTCCGTTTTGTTTGTGGAAAACACTTCCTTTTGTTTTCGCATAATTTGATGGAATTGACTGACGGAGTGAGATTTGTTTGGTTCTCATTCCTCATTGAACAACTTTTGTTATTTTGATTAAATTTGGTTAGCTTTCTAGTTCCAACAGCAGGCAGACTGAGTACATATTTAATAAATAAATATTATTTATGGATATCACAGCACGAAAGAAATACAATCTGTGTTCTATTTGATGATACTTTGGTCGGTAAATGTGCATAATTCTACGGGTATAATAATAATGATAATAATAATACTAAGTAAGAACTGTAATAACAGTATGAAGAGATGAGATGAGGATTTAGATGGGGAAAAGCGGATAGAAAGTTGTGTCGACTTGTGACCTCAATAAAAGATAATTAATTTTCGAATGGTCCCTCATGATATAATTTCCTTCCCATTTCTAATTCCTTCAACGATGTACTAGCGATCGCAATATGAGGAATCTCAACGTAAATATCAAACAACAAAATCCTCAATTCGTTCTCGTTCTCTCTCTTTCTTTTCCTCTTTCTCTCTCGCTCTCTCTTCTCCAACTAAACTCTACACCACAAACCATTAAAACATGAGAAACTTTTGTTACAGCCATTTGAGAACTATGGACGAGGATAAACATGAAATAATATAGCCAACGACGGATATTGACAAAGTTTCACTTTCACTCTCACTTTCTCCATGTCCGAATAATACATACTCGAATCGAATGATGTCATGAATGCTCCCTCCAAATTGTACAAGAACTAAACTCTAAATTGGACTTTGCTCTTCCAATCTTCACTCTTCAATCTTTTCTTCATCCCACAATTTCTAATTTGTATAGCGTGTACAAGAAACTTTATTTCCAGTGATCGTTACACAGTTTTGGACATGTTGTACACATTCCAACTGTTCTGTGGTCTGCTTCCAGTCATATATTATATTCAGTACAGATATTCAGAGTCGTAAATTGTTTGGATTACATGATTAAACTCAACTTCCTTCCTTCCTTGGAGACTCCTTCATACAATTATTACAATGTATTGGCTTTTCCCATGGACCGGACCGGAAAATTACCGTTGTAGAACTTCTATCATATAGAAGTTCTATGATTTGAATCCATGTAGGGTCGGATTCTCAAATCCAAGTCTTTAATTTTACCCTTTCTGTTTCTCCATTATTGCATCCCATTTTTTTTTTTTTTTTTTTTTTTTTTTGGACGAAATCCACAGGAAAAAAGTCAATATTAATAGTGAAACAAAACGAAGGGGGAGAAACACTTTGTGTGGTGTGTCATAGAATTGAAATTGGGGTTTTTAAATTTTATGCGGGGATTTCGCCGTCAAGTGGCGGACGGAGGTTACAGACAGAGACAGAGGACAGGGCAGGAGGGTATTACACAATAAAATGGACTGGGGCTTTCTAAAAGATTTTTAAAGTGGTCGATGGGCAATCTAATGAAATGAGACCGAGTTTCTCGCACGGTAGAGTTAACCCTTTCAGACTGATTGGAGACACACTGGAAGACAGACGGGCATTCATTCATTGTGCATTATGCGACAAAGTAAAGAACGCGGCGAAAGTCGGAGAGCAAGACTAAGGCGAAGACCACCACCAAACAAACCTACATGAATGTCTGCCTGCCTCCGCGGATGTGTTCAAATAAAAATGGAACATCAGAACATAACGTGATTGCAATCGGAGTTGGGATGACGATGGACGAGCCAAAGTAATAGACTGAAATCCAGTCGCTGAATTCTGTTAATGTATTTATGTATGTATGTTGTGTTTGGACTCAGCCGCACTTCCTTGGACGTCTGATTGATGATGAATGAACGATAAATAACATCAAGTTCTCCTCCTTGTGAACTCATCATCCGGATTTTTATACGAATGAAGAAAGGAAATGAAAGACGGAAGGATATTGTTAGGACATAGGTATTTATCGTATATTCTCACACTCCTCCTCCTTCAGTCAATACATTATCATTACCACAACACATTATTATTATTACCTACAAATTCCCCACAAAGTACAATTTGAATTTGGTGAATCATTTATCGATTTTAGATACTGCAAGTAAAAATTAAATTGTTTTTTTTTTGTATTGAACTCGGAGAGTAATACAATAAAATATCATCGTTCTCAAATTAAAGATCGTTCTAAAAATGACTCGGCCTTCGTTATACCGTAGTTAGTACGGCTCATCCGAGTAAAAATGTACTCTACTACACGCGTCGTAGAGAAGTAAGTGTGTTAACATATTATGAACTCATAATAATCATTACTAGAAATTTAATTGACTTTGAGAGATGCTACAAAATTGGGCAAGAGGAATCTTTAGGTTGAATTCATGATTGGTTGGAATGTATTGATAATTTTGAATGTAAACTCAAAGGACTTTATGTTTGTCGTCTCTCCTTTTCGTACTATGTATTATTATACTTATTATTATTATTATTGTTATTATTATACTTATTGTTGTTGTTGTTGTTGTTATCATTTCTTCTTCTTTTTCCACTTGAACTTTCTAAATCGAAGCATATCCGGAACGCCGTGACATGTGTAATAAGAATTTAGAACGGCATCGGGAGCTAACATGTCCGTAAATTTTCGCTTCAGTGCTAAATATGAAGGGACAAGAACATAATATTTCTTTTGAACAATTACGAACAATTAATTGTAGAGTATGTAATTAGTTTAAAAAAAATAAAAATAAACAAAAATGTGTACGCTTTTTTCGACGTTTGATGGGACACCGAGGTTTCTTCTTTTTCTTTTTACGTTTCCCTTTCTTTTTTCCTTTTTTACCCTTCCTTGGGCCTGTTTTGACACCTTTTCCTTTCTTTGCTTTCCCCCCTTTATCACCTTTTAATGACTTTTTGTTAGCTTTGGATACTTTTCCATCTTTCGTTTTCTTTTTCTCTGTTCCAGCTTTGACTTTGGATTTTGATTTACTCGATTTTTTAGCCTTTGCTTTGTCCGACATTTTATTTATTTATGATTCTCTAAGCATTTATTTAAAATTTTAAAATATTTTGGTATAATACATCTTGATGATGATGATGATGTCTCATGATGAGGGGTGATATTATTTATTTTAATATTATAGACTTGATATTCAATATCACAGTCCTCAATCAGTCATTGAGCATGAATGAGCCTTTTAGAACTTCTAAGTTCAAAGAACGTTGAAGAAAATACTCATTTTAGTTCAAATTTAAAACAAATATACTTAGCAAAATTTCATTAATAGTTTTAATGTCAAAGACAAAACAAACAAACGCCGTGTTGACAACGAAGAACATCTACTGTTGGATTTTTAATAATTGAGCCTCCCAAGGACAGATTTAGGAATCCTTGCCCATTTCAAATACATTGAGTGGGAGGAGCTACGAAGGAGAGAAAGGCTCAATTATTTTTAATCCGACAGTAAATCAGTTCTTCATTTTTTTACTGCATTTCAGATTCATTGGTGCGAGAGCCTTTCACATTGCGCAAGTTTTTAAAATCTTTTCAAGGTCCCAGTACTCAAGTCTCACCATTTTGCGAATTTTCTGGCCAAAACATAAGTAAATATTTAATAAAATAATTTATTAATTGTAAGGGCGTTGACAAGTTTGAGTTCGTGAGTGCTTGGGAGTTATTGTTATAAAAATGTACAATTTAAGTCTTAAAATGTCAAATTTTTAATTATTTGTCATTTTTTTTAACAGTTATTTAAAATATTATCATTGAAGGTTCTTAGGTAGGGATCTCAAGACTTTTGAGTAAAAAATTCGGCCCACTTGCAAAATTTAAGTGTGTGGATATATCTATATATATTGTATATCAAGCTTTGAGAGGAAAGTGTAACGGCGTCATGAGTGGACCTCATCAACTTGCTCCAGGTAAAGATTTTTTATAAATAATTTGGGGCATAGTGTACACTTTTCGCAAAAAATTTACTTACATTCAGAATATTTTGGTATTAACGTTTATAAAAATAGGGGAAACGTGGAGAATTTGCCCATACAACTCCAGCCACAAAATAACGTAAGGTTTTCCTTCTATTTTCTATTATTAATGATTCTCTCGTCATAATACATATTTAATAAATTATTATTATCAATAAAGTATGTTTTTCTATTTCGATCTTTCAGGGACAAAAGGTTTCTGGTCCATATTACGAAATGTAGAACGATTTATTTGAAAAATCAGAGTGCAAATGGTAAAACCGATGAATTTGCTGTGTGCACGTAAGCAAAACACAACAGCAATTTGGCCAAAGTTTTAACATTATAAATATTTATGTAGTTAGTAGTAGGTTTATAAATTGGTCATATTATTATTATGTTGACAATACATTTCGTTTTGTGAAATATTGAATATAGATTCAATTATGCGCATCAACTACCTCGACTAGAAATGACTTTTCATGAAGAAGTGTGCCCGGACCGATACTCAGTTGAGAAGCATATCCATTGGCAAACAAGTGGTAATTAAGTCAAAGTTCAACTTTAAAATAAATTCAATATAATAATAATAATAGTTTGTGTTTTTGTTCAAAATATGCAAAAATGAATCTCTTAACAAAAAAATTGTTTTCGCTCCATTATTTGTTATCATTTATCATTGTTATCATATAGAGGCGACATTAAAGTATACAGCTGAGAGAAGGGCTAGGGCAAAAGAAAAGCGAGATGAAAGATCATCACAATCAGAAGACGAGGATTGGTTGGCGGAAGATCAGGCGTCGCTTAAATTAAAAAAGAAAATGGCACTCCAGTAAGTTTGTTAATTTTGATTTTGATGACTCGTTTTTCCTCATACACCAATTATTTTTGCTTGTTTCATCCCTACTATGTATATAAATATAGTTCACAAGATGGAAAAAGCATTCAGCTTCAAAATAGGGACGGGTTCAGTTCAGCATCCAGTTCAGCATCTCTGTCTTCGCTCTCACGATCAGTACCTTCTTCCGAAGATGATGATGAGGATGAGGCGGAGGAGGATATCGAGGAGGAGGAAGATAAAGAAGATGACGATGACACTTTACAATGATTCGAATCCCCTGCATGAAAACTTGATTCCTTATAGTGTCTCCTTAATTAACTACTTAAAGTAATTACAAAATAATGATCAACTTTGTGTACCAGAGGTACATATTTAGCTATTTTTCAAGTAAGTATATATATCTCATAAACTTTACCGCACTTAACATTTATTTATAATCATGTTTATCTATTATTTAAGTGCATACTGCAATACTAACCGTTATAAACGGTTTCTCGATTAATTTTGTATAAATTAAGGATTTTTCATGCTTATTATTTGAATAAAGAAAAAATTAAAAAAGCTAAAAGCTTGTCATTTTTCAGCTTATTGTTTTCATTTCGTTTACTCCAAGGGTCATCATTTTCGATGATTCCCGTAGCACCAATTTTAGATTCAAACATTTTCAGGGAAAATCATGCTTGACTTTTTCCAAAAATTGGAAGTGTTCATGTTCATTTTCCTAATTAGTTCTTTTGCATTTAAAATATTAAAAACTTTGTAAATATATGTAAGCGACATGTGTGAGCGAAATTCAAGTGCCGATTTATTACAAAAGCTGCAGGAAGCCATTCATACTCTTGACGCTGCTGCATCAAGTAGACCGTCTACAAATTCAGAAAATCTTCCGGTGAATCCCATGTACGACTGCGACTATATATAATTATTTAAACATTTATTGCATAGGTAAACCAACGATATGATTATGATTATTTTTTTTTATTCGGTTTAATTGTGAACAGAAATGAGAACAGTACTGAGCGTGCCGAGGTGGAGTATGTTGACATTGAGGAATATTGTAAGCTGGTTCAAGAGAGTGGAAAACTTGACTCTGACTCACTTGACTCTCGTTTGCTTCTTTCGGAACATCAAATTAAATTGGATTCACAACAAACTCCATTTAGCGTCAAAGATTTCCATAATCGATTAGCTTCCTTTGACATCATGAAGTGGTCGCAGAAACCGGACTGCATCAACGCATTTCAAGTATGTACACTACTTGAATAGATAATTTGTAGAATTTACCCATTATACTTTTTTTTAATAAAATAAAATGAAATTCATGACAAGGTATATAATTGTTTGTTTTGTTGGTATATACTAATATTCATCATTAAAATATAGTGTTCTCGCTATGGGTGGAAGTTGACTGAATGGGCTTCATTAGCTTGTGTGACATGTAAAAGCATTTTACCGATACCTCCACAAATGTCTAAATTTTATGGTATGTGATAACTTATTGTAGGTGTCAATGTAAACTGCACGATGTACATATGTATTTGGTTAATAGTAAAGTCAAAAGTATCTAATAACGAATTTTTTGACACAAAATAATCAAAATGTTTTAGGTGACGATTGGGCAAAACGAATCCGTAAGTCAATTGAGAAGTCGGGTCATTTGTCCGTTTGCCCGTGGACGAAAATACCATCTCCATTGGATATTATCTTTATTCCCAAAGGATCTGATCTGTATTCTTATCTTTCCGATGCTGCATCTTCATTCAAGAAAATGCACACGCTTCCAACTTTGGACAATCATTACACATTTATAATGGTACACACAGATACAGTTGTTTATAGTGGATAGAAAATTACTGTATTTATTATAATGATAATGGGCAATTTCTTAAATTCTCAAGTACTAAATGATGATTCATTATTAGTTAGACTAATTACCGTTATATTTTTATTTTATTTATAGGTAAATCTAAATCTGAAATGGCTAAGGGAATTAGTATTTCCTACAAATTCCGAGGGTGACATTGATACAAATATTTTGCTAAATTCTGCTACTGAGGACATGGCATTATTTCTACTTCTGAATGGTTGGACAATGAGAGACACGTGTTCTGATGACACTATAAAGTGTGAACTTTGTTTACGAGAAGTCCCACTTTGGCTGTGTCAAGCTACACCAGTTGAGACTGAAATTTTAGAGTTGCTGTCTCCCCCAGTAAGCCCTGTGAAACCTCGAGTTTTGACAAAAGAATTGGATCCTGTAAGTAATCACTGGTCCTGGTGTCCATGGAGAAGAAGTTTACAATACATGCCAGTAATTTCTCGTGTGGACAATTTCTTGAACGATAACACTGAAACGAATCTTTTGTCTCCTTCGGACCCCGAGAAAATTCAATTGAAAAAACGGACAGAAATTTATGACTATCAAAGACTTATAGAGGATTTTCAAGGAGAATGTGCCAACATTAAGCTCACTTATGATAAACAGGTGGATTTCGTATAAAGAAAGAAATATGTACATTTAGTTTTTCTTATTCAATGACAGAATAATTAATGTGTTGTAATTGACTTGATCTATTCATAGAAAAGTGGACACCACTTGATTAATTCCGTATCGTCTATGATGGATAATTTTGTCACCTCACCAAGTACATCATTATCAATCTTGGAAAACTCTGCCCTGGCTACAGTCGATAAAAATATTCATCAGAACCTACGACGAAACTGTAAGAATAAAAACAATGAAGACTTGGAGGAGTCTGGTCCGTCCAAGAAACGTGTATGCCGAGAAGATTTGATTGCAAGAACTGTCTATGATCCTTAGTGTCAACCAATGTATACCTTACATTTATTAGGCTATTTTTGTCATACTAAAGTAGTACATGTCATAGATTTGTGGATGGAAATGACTTGACATTTGTGTTCCTCGTTACTTCGTTACTATAATATGTATTTTCTACTTTGGTTTTTGTAAAAACTCTATTTATTAATAATAAAATAATGATTTCACAAATTCGTATTATAATTAAATGGATTTTATGCATATTCAATTCATATTCCCATCTACTTTTTGGCCTTAGACGCTTTGAGGTGTAGTTTCAGTTTTTTTGTTTTTGATGGCTGTACGAGTGCGGATTTTGTAGCCAAATCCGCCTGCAATCATAACAAAGGAATAATTGATTACACATCTCATAATTTTTAGATTTTTTCAATTTGGATAGAAATGTAATGATTATCATTACAGTTCATATTAAATCTCACCATTTTCTTGAAAGTTGTGGGTACATCTTTTCCTCTTTTATTTAAAAATAAATTTGTAGATAATAATTCAGCCAACTTTTCCTTGCAAGTATCTAATTCCTTTTTAGCTTTTAGTAAATTTGTTTTAACTCCAGTGCTTCCGCGTTGACTAAAACAATTCCATGTAAAAAAAACATTGGTTACGAAATGTTACTTGTTATAGGTACAACCTATTACATATTATGTGGTGTGGTTTACAAAAGAAAGAAACTCACTGCTCTTCATCATCTGTATCATCCTCAGAACTAGCTAGGTCCATGTCTTTTTTAGCTTTATCAATCCAGTTCATGTCCGCTAATTTCCTTCTAACCTGTTGCAAAACCAACAATAAATAAGCATGATAAAGTGCATACATTAGAAACTGGAATTACAATGTCATAATATGACATAATATATTAATATTATATACATATTTATCATCATATTAACTCCCTTTGTAATCAAATCGCGCATGCTTTAATGAGACAATAAATGGACTAATAATAACATACAATAGTTGTATTTCTTACAGTATGTTCAAACGCTTCAACTTTTACAGCTTGGTCAACTCTGACCTTCATATCACGAAATATTTCTCCATCAACTTGAAATGATGGAAGTTCTTCATCTATAATGATAAATCATTGAAAAAAATAATAAAATAAGCTGCACATTATAATAATAAATATAATTTCTTAAATAGTTTTTTTAGTTCTAGTAATGTAATGGAAAGGACTTTGTTGTTTCATAAATTTGTATGGGTATGCAATTACCTCGTCCTAATGACCTCCATATATTTGAAACCAAAGACATTTCTGCTGGCTCAATTAATATTATAGCTAATCCACCTTTAAAAGCACGAGCTGTCCGTCCACTTCTGTGTATATAGCTCTGACAAAACAAAAGGGAAAACATATTTTCATTATATTTTAAAATTACTTTGGCTGCTGTTACTTTTGGTTAAAATGATATGATATAACAAAACTTACTTCAGCACTTTTGGGAACTTGGTAATGAATAACATGTTGAATATCAACAATATCCAAACCCCTAGCTGCAACATCGGTTGCAATTAAAATTCCTTTATCATTTGCTGCAAATCGTTCTAGATTTCTTAGCCGTTGCTTTTGTTGCATTTCAGAATGTAATGGTAATGGCTCACATTTGAGGAGAAAGAAAAGATTAGTGAGCCGACGAACGCAATTGATACTATTGCAAAAAATAATTGTTCTTCCAGTATATCGAATGAAGAAATAGTACAGGTAGTAGTCTTTATGAGTCAATGGACAAGATATTTGCATTTCCGTTAAAGTTTCACAGGTTCCTTTCCCACTTGTAATATCGACAATTTTAGCATTCTCTCGCACACCAACCAAATTCATCATTTGTTTCAACTTTTCTTTTGAAGTAACTTTTTTTGGCTGTTGCTGATTTTTCTTTGTTTTCAAAGATGTCTTTTTTAAACGTTGAGGTGGTTCATGGGTGAAAGCAAGAGTAGCGGAGAACACAAAATTTTGACGAATGGCTTTCGATTCTGGATTAGAATTGATAACTTCTAAAATTCCTTCCAATTCTTGAAAATGACCCTTCTCAACCATTCTGTCAGTTTCATCAATAGCCAAGTACCTACATGACATTATATAGTAGCAATTATTATTCACACTGCCTGTATAATATTGTTCTGCTTAAACAAGTACTGATTACATACTTGATGCAAATTGCATATGTTCTTAAGTATGTATATTTTTTTACTTTATATTTCCAAGACTGGATAAATGCGGATTGCCCTCTTGAACAAGTTCCCAGAATCTTCCTGGAGTAGCAATTACAATTTCTGGATTCTTTCTTAACAGACGCTCCTGTTTTTGTGTCGCTAATCCCCCCATGATTACTACTACCTTTATTAAGAGTAAAAATAAGATTAATAAATTTATGTAAATAAGTATCATTACTATACTGCATAATTTGACCAATAATAGGATAGTTGATTGCTAATAATAATAATAATAATAATAGAGGTTGATCATCAACCCTATATTTTTTTACCTGGATATTGGTATACTTTGCGGCGACTTCAATATGGTTTTTTATTTGAACTGCCAGTTCTCTTGTAGGAGTTAAAATTAATGCTTGGAGTCCATAGTCTACAGCATCCAAAAGTCGTCCTTTACTTTTCAAAATTCCATCAATAATTGGTATAGCGAAGGCTAAAGTTTTTCCACTTCCAGTTTCTGCTGCACCCACAATATCCTTTTTCCCAAAAATTGCTGAAGGAAGCGTCAACGACTGTGAAAGTCAGAGTACATAGTTTATGAACTTTGCATACTATTCTGATCGTAAGACAGAATATTTGAAGTTTTACATTAAACCAAGAAATAAAAATAGTTTTGTACCTGAATAGAAGTTGGAGTTTCAAATTTTTTTTCATATAATGCTTTCAAAATAGGATTTGGAACTCCTAATTTAACCCACAATGGCATTTTTTCAGCATAATAAAGTTCCCCACCTTCATTCTCACTGCTGTCCGATGCACTTTCTTCTCTGTCTTCTTCTTCTTGTATCTCTTCTTCATCTTCATCTTCACCTTCATGGGCTGTTACCTCCTCTAACTTGTTTTTTTTTTTAGTCTGACTACTAGTCTCTGGTAATTTTCGTTTAGAAGTTTCATCTAATAGAAGGTAAAAAATGTACTTATTCAAACGTATTATTCTATAATTCCATAAAGTGTATGAAAGTAAATTACTAAATTTTAATGGTCCATACTACTTGGTTTTACGATGTCAGATGCTTGTTGTTTTGAAATTTTCTTTTCAATCGTGTAGTCGGTCAAAACTTCAAAAGAGATGAGATTTTCAAATTCCTTATTTGCCGTAACGTCGTTATCAAAATCTACAGGTTCCCATTCGGTCACTTTTTTTTGTTTTCCTCCTCCAGATGCCTTTTTCACAGTTCTTCGTTTCATCTTAGCAATTAAATTACCAAGTGGTGAAGTGATACTTAAATTCAGTATGATTAATTCAATCCAAAGATTGAAGAAACAATTAAACGAGAGCGTGCATGGAACAAAATATCACGTGCAACGAAAAATCATATCTGCCACATTGTGAGGAACATGTGGTTCAAGGGAAAATTTTGAATCCAGTTTTTGGTCTTCTTTATTCTTTTGAACTGTCAATTAATATAAAATTGTGAGGAATGTTAATAGTTTAAAAAGTTAAAACTATTATAATTAAGTAAGTCATTCAGTTTATTTTGATACACAATTATTGTAAGTAAATAATATTTAATAAGGATTCCCAATGGAGCCAACATCAGTGAGAGATTTGAAACCTGGGATGAAAAACTTTAGTATGATCCTAATTGTATTGGAAATCGGAAAAGCTACAACCACGAAAGATGGTCATGAAATTCGCTCAATCCGGGTAGCTGATAAGACGGGTAGTATTAATTTATCTTTATGGGATGAACCAGGAACTCTGCTTCAACCTGGGGATATAATTCGTATAAATAAAGTAAGTATTTACACTAGTACAGTCATAGGGATGAAATAAGCTATATGAGTATATGTTTAATTAAGGTGTAAGTTTACCCTGTAAGTTTACCCTGTAAGTTTACCTAATAAATTACTCATTATTTACCGGACTTTTCTCTCTCTCTCTCTTTTACAGGCCTACGCTTCTGTTTTTAAAAGTATACTCACATTGTATATTGGGAAAGGAGGTGAATTACATAAATTAGGCGATTTCTGTCTCGTTTTCTCAGAAGTAAGTTCAAAGTTGTTGGTTTTAACAATAATTGTTTTGGAATTCAAAACTTTGTACAAATTGTATAACCAAAATTGACAATAATGATAACTTCTTTCCCTCTTTGAAATGATAGACACCGAATATGTCTGAAGAAAGTGTAAGTTATCCGGGCATCACTCCAGGTCCTGCTAGTGGGAATAATACCAGCGGTACAGGGAATGTTGGTGGTGGTAGTGGAAACAATAATCTACCTGGAAGAGCAGCTCATAGAAATTCAAAAGTTCCAAAGCAATGAAAATAAGCTATTTATCATATGTACAGTATTTGTTCATATCCACTTGGAATTATTATTGATTCAAATCGCACACAAATTATAAAATGGTGTGCTACATTTTGTACCAACTTTAACTTCTAAGGAATGTTATATTTATATACTCAACCAATGGATCAAGTTAATATTAGTTAATATTTTTTCAAAGAATCAAACATTATCAGTCACAGACTGTATATGACCAATGGTCATTGACCATGATGAGCCTATAATACCTTAAAATATAGGCACCGGAGATGCGTGATAATTATGCCAAGTAAATAATAGAGGTTTAAATGGCAAAAACAAGTATGAATGATATTCTTCAAGAGGTTTTGTAATTCTATCGAGTAGTCGAATTTTAATACTCGAATGATCGAGTTTTTTCTTCAAAAATTTTATATAAATGATTATATGAGTAAGTTATTTATATTGTGTTATTAATATACTTTAAATACTTTTTTCTGTCATAGACATTGCAAAATAAAAGTTATCTTTTTCGTAAACTATATGGTACAGATATCCCATAGTACATCATAATGATATAGTCAGGACCAATTTTCTACAATGTATTACTTAGTTATTTAAATTATAACATATTATACTGTACGTTTATTGAGAATAGTCTATCATTTCTTTACGCACGCACCCAAAACGTAACATATTGTGGGGTTAATGAATTTCAAGACTTCTTTCCATTTTTTATATTTATTAGCATTTATTTGTGTACATTATATTTGCAAATATTTACTATTCTTTGTAGTGTGTAAGTATTAAATAGTTATTTTCATGTTAAACAATCATACATCATATATCAATCATTAACTTTATTTTCTCAAAGTAAGTTATACCAATATTACAACGACATATTGCCAACTGAATTTGACAGTTTTAGCTATTTCAGAGTTACACATAGTCCTTCCATGATACTTACTTGTTAAGTACTTAATTAATTAATTAGTACAAATCATCATCGTATAATAATCATACACGTATGTAAATTATCTATTTAGTAAAGAAGAGTGCATTCATCGAACTGTACTTTTCATCATCATCATCATCATTTATGAATGTATAATAATTAAAATTTCACACATGCACTTAGAAATTGCATGTACTTATGCATCCAAAACTTTCGTTACTAGTATTGTACAAGTACAAATACAACATTGTATTTGACATTTATTAAATGTCACACGACCGAAAAAAAAATTAAAAGAAAAAAAGGTACATGATTGCCGTATGTTTATTTACTTGAATAATAATTACTTATACATATATATTAAAACAAAAACATTATTACGAGACGTACTCAACGAAAAAAAAAAGAAACCTTATGCAAGACACGCGACGATTCTCTTTCGTTCCATTTTTCAGTTACTTCATGTAATAAAGAATTGCATTATATAAAATAAATACATATTTACGTCATTTTGTATTGTAAAATGCATAAATTTAATTTTGTACAAAAGCACAATTTTTTACCTTTTAAATATTGTGTAGTCATTTCTTTTTAATATGAAAGATTAAAATAACTACCTAATTTTGGTTATATATTTAGTACATATTCATCAATAATAATAATATATGCCTATACATGTTATATTTTAAGTGAATACATCTACCTATAATATGTAATTTATAGTAACTGTATAGCGTAATATACATACAAATATATGTATTGTTTTCCATCCTGTGTACTTTTAAAACTTAATCAAACGTGTCTTGTGGTTCCATACTTGTATTTATACACGACAAAAGTATTTTTCATCGTGAAAAATAAAAAAAATATTGTAGGGCTGGTTGACTGACTTAATTTGATATAAATGTTTCATAATGAAACAAATAAAATATAATATTGGTAAACGAGGAGGTTCATTAAACGAAATAATAATCGTAACAATAATAGCCATAAGTAATCATTATATGTACCTATAATACTTTAAGAGTTTATCCATGTGTAAATGTTAAAATTAAATAAAACCAACACTAGTTTTACTATTCGACTGTGGCAAACGGACGCTCACCCGTGTAAATAGACTACTTAACTAAATACAACCATATCATCAATGAATAAAAATAAAAGCATACTTCAGACATAATATCAACATTCAAATGTTCATTGTAAATATTAGTCAACATAATAGTCAATACATTGTAAAATAAATCAACAATACAATTACATATCATGTATCATTAATAAATTTGTCTTTCAACTGAATCTTTGATCCCGTGGGCATTACATATCATTTCAAGTCAGGAGTTAACAAGTAGTATTTTGAATCCCCAAGAATAATGATGATCCACACGACCAAAATGAATGCTTGTTTTTACATACTAAAAAACAAGAGCACGTGTTACACAATTGTTCTTTATGCTTATACATTATGAAATACTTAATATATTTATAATAATTTTTTATTGTAAGTAAATATTCTAAATTTTAAAGCTAAACTATAATCGTTCGCGTTTTTTGATAGGTCTTTTACTATTGTATTTGTTGATGACGTCTAATATTCTCGGTTTGTGCTCCAGGATCTTCAGTACTTGACTTTTCGATTCCAACATTTGATCCCTGATAACTTTACCCCGTTGTATATTTCCCTTTATTAAATAAAAAAACCACAACAACATTAGTTAATCATCCCTATGCAACTAACATTTTCATCCTCACACAGAAAATCCATACAAGAATTAAGTAAAAAAACATTATTATTATTTATTTTTGCTTCTTACTTTCAGCAACTCCATAATACGATTGAGATCACGATCAGTACAATTTTGTCCAATTTTGACTTCCAATTTTGTAAGTAAATCTGAAAAGCGGTTCACTACATCTCCTTCGAGTTCAATCTTTTTAATGAGTAAAAAAAAGCAGAGAGAAATTAAATGTCCACCAAGCGTCGATAATACATACACTATACACATCAATTAAATAACGAATTCATGCAAGCAATGGAATAAATACTTTGTATTATAAATAATTGAAATACTTACAACTTCTTCAACTTGATTATTCAAATGCTGAAGTTTCCAACCATTTGCTTTTTGAATCACATTTTTCTGGTTGAGTAAGTCATTGCAAGTTGGTCTCCTTTCATCTTTTGACTTGACATCACAATAACGTTGAAAATGATTGTGAGGCGGTTTACTCGCAAATTTGTTTGACTGAAGGAGTGACATGTGAGGTTTTTTAATATAATACGCTATTTTGGGCGCTGGTGGTTCTTCTATTGCTTCCTCATTCAATCTTTCATGAAATTCTTCAAACATTTTGGGATCCACTGTAATCAATTTCAAATTAATTTCATAATTAAGTATTATATTATACATATGTATCCACAATGCAACAAACGACAGAGATATGATTGGTAATAACTACATTCATATGTATGTATATTGTATAGATATACTTACTAAGCTCACTCTTTTTAAAACGTTTGCCTTGGTAGAAGGAAATCTCTGGGGATGCAGAGTCAAAGAGGTCACTTGTTGTCCTATAGGCATATAAAATATTTATTAATTAAATGTTACTTCACATGTACTACTTGTGTAATTTCAATATTTTGTATGTAAAGCAAAAATCACTTACAATTGTTGTTTTCTTGGTTTTTTTCGAGGACTTACTCCATCATCTTTATCCTGCCTTCCTTTTATTCTATCTATATCTTTTGAATTGGCTTTGTTTAGTGATTTTGGTCTCACGGTATTAGTATTCGTAACAGATCTACTGATTCCATTTTGTGATTGTGAAATGGAGATTGAAGGTCCACTAGTTGGTCCACCACCACCAAGCAAACTTCCATAATGGGAAAGACCACCAATACCAGAACTATTACTTCTATTATTTATATCCAAGTCATTTAATCCTGTGACGGTGACAGTAGGTAAAATATTAGCACTATTATGACCACCATTCGATGAAGAGGAAAGAATTGAATGATGATGGTGTTGTTGTGACTGTTGCATTTGAATCTCAGCTGTTTCGGAAGTAGTTGCTATATAAAATTAAAAATTATTAAAAATTATTACTAGGGCAGAGTCTAGCTGTGCATTTCATTTTGTTTATATATTATTATAAAGGAATTATTTCTAAAGGAATTAATTGAATTGGTACTACTTGACTAAATAAGCAAGGACTATAGACCAAATCACCTAATATGTACCAGTAAATAAAAAATCCAGCATCAGAAAATAAATAAAAAAACTTACAAATGGTAGTGGAGCCAGAACTTGAATTAGAACTACATGACTGCCAGGAAGATTCTTCATTAGGAGGTTGAAATTCTTTCTTCAGGATACTCATGCTCCCAGAAGGTACAATATTTTGTATTAATGTTGATGTTTGAGTACACGGACTCTGATTCTGACTCGATAAATGTGATGGTACCAATGACACAGTGGACATAGTATTTGAAATATTCACGTTATTATTAATGTTGTTGCTACTACTGCTACTACCACCACTACTATTAGTAATGATGATATTACTACTGGCATTATTATTATTGGTGGTGGAATTTACATTACTGTTTGTAGTAGTAGTAGTACTAATAATAATATTATTATTAGAATTGTTAGTAGTTGTATTGGACACAAATAATGAAGATGACGATGGTGTTGTCGTAGTAGTGGATGATGATAATGATGATGAAGAAGATGATGATGATGATGGTGGAGTTGTCGTAGTATTTTCTTTATTCGCTGCGGCTAAACTACTTGCACTTGCACTTGCAACACTATGTACATTTGAACTACTAATGGCAAAATTGAGAGCAAGATTTCTCTGAGCTCTTAGTGGCAAATTATGATGATTGTGATCTCCAGCTTCTCTTTTTCGTAAAATACTAGGTCTTGGACTCAATGTAGATTTTGTTTGACTCTGACTTGGAGATTGAGCTGGAGCTGAATTCGTATTCAAATTTGAACTTGAGGTCATTGCGGTATTTGCATTCGTTGTATTACTAGGGCATGGACTGACTGATGAGACTAAACTATTATTATTATTATTGTTACTAGTAATATTACAAGACTGATGAGTACTTCCTCCTATTGCAGTAGATAAAGATGATGATGTAACTATTACACTAGTAGTAGTAACAGGACAAGAATTTATAGTCACTCCTGTAGGTATCAAATTTGTCGGGGGCACTGTCGTTAGCGTCACACTATTACCACTATTAGCACTGGAACCCACTCCAACTTGTTGAGTTTGTGAAATAACATGTGTTGGAATGGCATGCTGATGATGAATAATATTTCCAGGTCCAGTAGATACGGGTGTTAAAACTGTGTGAGTTTGTGCATGATGATGAGGTAAATTAGATATTGATTGGGAAGAAAATGTAGGACCACCATGAGACATTGTTAGTTGATTTGTATTTTGAGTTGTATGAAGAATATGTCCAGTGGTTTGGTTCAGTGCTTGATTTTGTTGTTGTTGTTGCTGTTGAGCAGTAGCAGTTAGAATCACCGTAGAGCCAGGTAACAAATTTTTGTTGGTTTTATCCCCTGTACTAAGAACAGTTCTTTTTTCTATAGTTATTGGACGTCCATGTGGATGCATATTTAAATTAAGATTTTTTGAATCCACATGATAGTAACTCTGTGTCATTGTACCCGGAGTCACTGTTGATATTGATGGTCCACTCCCACCACTATTCACATTTATCGTCCCATGTACCTGAACTAGATGATGGCCATGTGTGGCTAAATGAGTAGGGTTTGATGGAGAGTTGGAAGCTATAACCACATTTGACAATGTTTGACCACCAGATCCACTCACATTTACTGCTTGGGATGTAAAAGGAATTGGATTCACTGTTACTGCTCCTCCTCCCGTTTGCTGAGCTATTGATCCACTATTTACTATACCACTAGTAGACATGGGAATAGTTGATAACGGATTCACGGATATTTGAGGGGTTGCAAATAAGGTTTCTCCATCACGGCTTACAGGATATACTTTGGTAATAGGTAACGTTGTAGTACTTCCACCTGAAGAGACTTGTCCACTAATAGATGATGGTGTCATTATTAAACTCGTCCCTTGTCTTGACGCTACAGCCACTACGGGTGCTGTATTATTTGGAGCCAGGTTACCTATGAATCATTTGAGAAATGCAATAATTAGAAGAAAGTCAATTGACACATATAGTACATTTTGTTCAAATCCAACCCAGCTTCAAACTAAGGATATTCAATATCTTAATTATTTTTGTCTTTTTGTAAACATAAATTATTAAAATTAATAATTATTATTTTGATGCAAAAACAACTACAATATACTAACTGATTGACAGGTGGTTAGACAGACTCATGATTCCCTCGTACATATTTCGTGGTGTATATATTTATTTGATTTTACATTTGTGGATTGTATTTTTGAATTTTTGGAAGAAAAAAGTACTCGTACCCTTACCATGAGTTGACAAGGTTAGGCATGTTAACCTTGGAATTGGAGTTATCGTTTGAATTGTATGAGGAAGTTTTTGGGCACTCAAGAGTTGAATTGGAGGCCCATGAGCTGGTGAAGTTATCACTTTTTGAACTCTGTATACGTACACAAATAATAAATCCAATAAATGTAAATAAATACATGTTCAATACTTGGATAAGAACAAGAATTCGAGTGACATGATACATATAATATGTGATTAAAATTTAAGTATATTACTGATTGGTAGTATTTGGGTTGGCATTTAAGGGCCGTTGAATTGTTGGAAGGCTTGCAATATTCGTGGCACGTATCGTGAATGGAGCTAGAGTCAAAGGCGTCCCAGTATTTGTAGTCCCTTGTGGATGTAAAGTACCTCTCATATTCATGAGAGGCGTCGTCGTGATTTGTGGTTTCAGGCTCAAACCTTTATTGTCCAACATTTGCAACTGATAGAAAATAAAAACAGATTTAAAAAAGATGAGACATAAAATTTATCTTGAATCCAATCATCTCGTCTCGTGGCAAGTTATTCTAGTATTTTAAACTAAACATTATAGTGACAATCTTATTATAAGATTCTTATATGTAGTACCTGTGTCACATGTTGAACAGATCCACCTTGAGGAATGTGAATCATTTTTCCATCAGGTCGAACTGCCCGACCGCTTACGGTAATAGTTGTTGTTCGGATGGGTGAAAATGCACCGGGAGGATTCCCACTTGACTGAATCCAAGTTCCATTATTAACAGGACCAGTGAGTCGAAATGTGCTATAGAAAAAAAATTATGAGAGACAGAGACTTGTATATTACAAATAATTATACAACTTGGAATTTTGATGTTTGAATATACACACATTGTACTATTGTTTTTATGAGGTACATATACTCACTTGGAAGTTGAAATCGGTGTAACAGTAATGGATCCTTGATGACCAGCAGTTAGATTGGAACGAACATTTCCAACGATAGTACCTCTAGCAATTTGGTAGGTAGGGATCTGGGTTGTTGGTTGACCCGCGGTTCCACGTGCGGGTAAAATGGTTAAATTTGGACCAGTTCTATTCACACTAATGATGGAGGTAGGTGCAGAAGCAGTAATACTTGCAACCGTCTGATTAACTCCAACTACTCCCGGTTTTGCTGCCGTGAGTGTTCCATGAGGTACTCCACTAAAAGTACGAATGGGTCGAAATTGGACAACAGCCGGACCACGATGAGCTGCCAAGTCAATTGGTTGAGATTGTCCAGTGGGTCCAACTGATCCGACAATCTCACCACCACCTCCTGCTTTTTCAAGTATGGGTACGCCAGAACTTTGACTTGACATTATTATTATTTCTATTATTATTCTCCTTCACTTTTAAATCTTTAAAATTTATATCAAGATGTATTATACACTTTGTTTTATGTTATCATATGAAATGATGAATATCTTGACTAATCTAATCTTGAGTACTGTGTATGTTCTTCTTCTTACATTATCAAAAAAAAGAAAAAACAAGCTATACTCACTTTCCACTTTTATCACTACTATAATATACTTGCTCCCACATGAATTTTACATGAAAACAAATTATAATGTATTTAGCTCAATATAAGTACACACATACACACACACACACCGTTAAATAGGTATAACGTATTTTGATAATTATTATTTATAATTATCTAGAGATTTGATCATATTTCAATTGTGAGGGGAAAAATATTGAAAAAACTTTTTCAAATCTCAAGCTTTCCACCATTATTATTGTGTACATCATCACTATTGGATCATAATTATAATAGTTAATGTTAATAGTAGAACTGTGTGTAGTAAGAATAAGTAGACGCTATCAAGGGAATATTGTTTTCATCAAACAATACTTTTTTTCTTGGCTGTTATTTTCTCTTCTTCCTTTTATGAAAATGTCTATACTATGTGATCTCAAGTCCACATTTATAAAATGATAATGTACATGAATACATGTGTGTGTATTTCAAGAGAGAATGTGAAACTTTTTATTATGTATAGTTTAGAAATTTGATTCTTCTTGAGAGAGAATGTGTTAATCCCTCGTCGAGTACAACATACAAAGTCTGTATATGTTATCTGAACAGCAGATATGATGAATATTATAAAATTTTGTTGTAAAACCAAAGGATTGAAAATAAAAACAAGCTGTGGGCTAATCAAATCGATATTATAATAATATAATAAATATCGTCGACGAGGACGACGTTGAAAATATTTTGAGATGTAGCACACACATACACTTAATACAGTAGTAATAGTAGTCGTAGTAGTAAAGTAGTAGTCACAATTGTGGATATTGTTATTATTGTGATACCAGAAACTAAACTCGACAATCCACACTTCTCCTGCACAGAAACTCGTAGAGTGAGAGATTTTCCTGCACTGTGTATCGAAAAGTAAAAGAATATTGGCGAAATGTGAAATGCGAGTAACGTATTTATTTCGACGAATCATACGATTTTGCCCCAGGCGAGCGGGAAATCACTTTAAGCTGATCGACGACAACACAGCTTCAACACAGCACAGCCAGCCAAGTGTATTAGAAGCAGACAGAGAAACTTGAGTGCGAGATTTTCTTTTGTGTTCATCTCGATTTGCCACCAAAAAATCCTACATTTTTTTTTCCTTTTTTTGGTTTTTACAATTCCCTCACACATTTCTAAGGTTTATAAATAATTGTCAAGATGCTTGACATGCATCTATTAATTTAGAGGGGTTGTGAGACTGAGTGGGATTTCGTATATTTTTTATTTTACATTTTTTATTATTTTTTTGGGGAGTTGTCTCTCGCTCTCTCCGGACCTGGCGTCTAGATTTTCACTAGATTTTCACACACATATACATATTAAATATATAGATTTCAAAGGTAAGTTTTATAGTTTGTTTATTTTCTTTTAATATTTGCATTTCCTTTTATTCATGTATACTTGGAATTGAATCAAGTCTTCTTTCCATACAGATAAAGGACAATGGTCAAAATATCCGATAAAACCGAGCACTTGGCAAAGGAAATTGAGAACGGTGAAAATGGTAAACAAGATAAGAAGAATGAAAGTTTGGAGAATGGAGAAATGGCTATCATAACGACGAGAAGTGCAAAAGAGCGTCTACGAAGAGGCGAAAGCGTAAAAAGGAATTCAAGCGAGTGCCAAGTTAGTATACCATCTAACAATTACATTCATGTATAGTGGTGTGACTGAGTAGTGTTTAATTAAAACCCTGTTCATGAGCATCATCTTTTTTTTAACTATTACTATTTTGATTAGACAAATGAAAGTTCTCTTCCAATATCCGCTGCTGCTCCTGCTGCTGCTGCTGATGCTGATGAAAGCGAAGAAGATGATGAAGACGAGGAGGAGGACGACGAAGAGCGATCCGATGATGAAGGATCTGATAGTCATGATTCTGAAGACGAATATATTGAATTTAAGAACAAGGGAGGTGTAGGTGAGTCTTTAAAACTAAGTACTTTCAAAACGTAAGTTTTCAAAACTTGATTTCTTACCAATCAATTTTGCGTGTATTATATTTAGCCTCTAAGAGCCAGAGGCGTTCACCTCGACAAAAAGAGAAGACATTTCGCAGTAGATCTTGGATTTTTGCTGATGGAAAGTCACGTGGAAGGACTGGGTCATCATCGTCATCATCTTATGCAGCGCGAGCAACTCGTCATAGCAGTAATCCCAACGCGAGAGTACGTTATGATGAACATGAAGAAGAGGAGGAAGAAGAGGAGGAAGAAGAAGAGGAGGAAGAAGAAGAAGGAGGAGAAGAGGAGGATGAAAAGGGACAGGATATCAAACTTCCTACTCATGAAAGTAGAGGAGATCGTCCTACAAGAAGTGTGAGAAATAAAAATGTTGGAAACAATAACATTACTAATGGGAGGAGGATGAGTAGTCGTAATAGCAACAAAGTAATCAAAGACATAGCCGAGCCGGATCAAAATGAAATGAGCGAAGATAATAGTAAAGATTCGGATGTACCATTTACTAATTCTGAATTAGGCTCATCATCTAACACTCGACTTACTAGATCCAAGAATCGAGGAGCTACTTCTACCAAGACTACTACTAATAGCATTCATAGCAACAACAACAATACTGACTCTCCTTTGTCCACCTCACGTTACCCTAGAAGACGAGAACGGAGCACTGTTGCCGATGACGATGAGGATGATGCTCCGTCCGAAAACGGTTCGAGTACTCGAAAAAGTGAAAGAGTCAATAGATCTACATCAAAAATTAATGCACTAGCTCCGAGAGAAGAAAGTGAACAAGGGGTTAGTTTCAGTCAATTAGTTAATTTCATTATTTCGACATGTCAGATGTAATTATTATTGTTTCATGTCATGTATACACAAGTATGAGTTGCATTCTAGTTGTCTGTACTATGAATGTACCTATATGTATTAGTGTATTAGTATTACATTTTCATGGTAATTCATTTTTTTTTTTTTTTCAGGATATGTATTCTCGACTAAAGAGCTCAAATTTTCGCCGTAAAACTAGAACAAGTAAAAATTTTTGTGAGAAACTTGCAACGAGAAAAGTTCCAGTTGAGCCAATATCTACACGATTACGAGAAAGAAAATCTAACCAAGGTTCTTTTTTTTACAGTTATACTAAACCAATATATATAGTACTGTTTCTTTAGTTCAAATTTTATTATTTATTGTTACCGTACTATTACCATGCTTTTTAGGGGGAGACACACTAAGACCATCTTTAATAGAAAACTTGCTAGAAAAGGATCGTAAGCGTAGACATAGACGGAAACGGCGACGTTCTCCATCGTCTGACAACAGCAGTTCTTCTTCAAGCAGTTCTATGGATATGGATGCATCAAGAGGAAGTAGACCTCGACAGACACCGCATGAGAAACCGGAAAAAGTTGGATCGAAAGTATGTGAAATAATTAATTAGCATACTATATTTTTTTGATACGTGTGTCATAATTTCTAGTGTTTTTACGTGTAAACTTTTATTTATAACTCAATAGAAAGGATTTGTTGATATACAACCAATCCAAGTGGATCCCAGTATTACTTTTGGCTCCGTTGGAGGACTAGATAATATCATTGAAAAACTCCGAGAAATTGTAGTACTACCATTAGTGTACAAGGATTTTTACACAGCTCGAAACATAATGCCACCGAGAGGAGTGCTTTTCCATGGACCACCAGGTATTTATCTCTTGTAAAAGTGTATAAAAACTGTCAAATTCTACCTAGTTTAAGCAGTACAAATACAAACATTATGATTATGTGGTTGATTGATGAATTCACTAATGCATTTTATTTTAACAGGGACCGGCAAAACTTTGTTGGCACGAGCTTTGGCCAATGAATGCTCTAATGTTGGTGGTCAAAAAGTATCATTCTTTGTGAGAAAGGGGGCTGACTTGCTAAATAAGTAAATGCTTTGGGAAATTAATCAAGAATCGGAGAGTATACATGCATTAACTAATTTAATTTAATTGTGTTTTCCCCGTAAATTTTACTATATAGGTGGGTCGGAGAATCGGAAAGACATTTAAGACAACTATTTGAACAAGCATCTCGGTGTCAGCCGAGTATCATATTTTTTGATGAAATTGATGGACTTGCTCCTGCTCGCTCATCGAAAAGCGTTAGTGTATAATTTGAAAATATTGTTGACTATTTTTAGAGTCTAAAATTTAGACTAATAAATGATGTAAAATTATTCAAAATCATGTAACAATAATTATTGTTTTTGTATGCAGGATCAAGTTCACAATTCAATAGTTTCTACGCTCTTAGCTGAACTTGATGGCGTGAGAGATAGAGGAGATATAATAATTATTGGAGGTAAGTATTTGTCATTGTTACGTAAACGTTGAGTCAATATGCATGGTATTGTACTTAAAAATAGGTATTTATTTAGGTATAAATTTAGTGGACAAATAAAAATAACATAACAAAATTAAACCTAACCACCCTCGATTATTACTTTGTATTAAAGCAACGAATAGGATTGATTCTTTGGATCCAGCGTTACGAAGACCTGGTAGATTTGATCATGAATTTGCGTTTTTGCTTCCAACAAAAGAGGTTCGTTGTACTGCAGTAGTATTTTTTATGTAAAATTTACATTGTAAGTACATCCAATTTCATAAGTTTGTATTATAATTATTATTATTATTTTTAATTACAGGGCCGTGTTCAAATAATTAAGTCACATGTATCAAAATGGAAAAATGATGACATAATGGGGAATGCAATTCAAGAAGTAGCAACCCGGTGTGTTGGATTTAGTGGGGCTGATTTGCAACTCTTGTGTGCGGAAGCGAGCATGTGTGCTCTACGAAGAAGATATCCTCAAATTTACTTGTCCAAACAAAAATATCATTTGGACTATGATACTGTTAAGGTAAGGAACATTAATAGCAAGCATATTTTGTAGTACTGACCGTGGAAAGTGACATAAAACGTTTTGTCTTCTTCTAAGAAAACTTGAATCCGAATTCTTGCCTATTTATTGGGTGGTTTTATCAAGAATATCAAAGTAATTAAATGGCTTTCCTTACTTCGTTTTTTGACGAATAATAGGTTGGTCCTTGTGATTGGTTCAATGCCATGAAAAAAGTAAATCGGTCATCGGACCGATCTGTTTTTACTGTCATCTCTACTGGGAAACCATTGCCCAAGGCCGTCGCACCCCTTCTAAATAACGAAGTTGAAAGTATAAAATTAAATTTGAAGAAACTGTATGCACTTGGTCATGATGATGATTCATTAATGCGGGAACCAGCTCCAAAAAGATTTTTAATTTACACAAGGCATGGTCATGAAGATAATGGAGTTGATCAGTATATCATCCCAGCCGTGTTACATATTTTTGAATCCATCCCTGTCTTTACATTAAGTTTGGAATCGTTCTCACTTCAAGATACAAATGCTGACTGTAAAACAATTGCTCAAGTAATAATTACTACCAATTACTTATCTACACATAATCATATAGTCGCCACGTACATAAATTATCCAAATCACTAATTTACTTGATGTAATGGAAATATAGGTATTTGCGGAAGCTTCTCGTGTGAATAAACTAGCTATTGTACTGATACCATCACTGAATATTATTTTAAAAATGATATCGGAGCAAAGTCAAGAAGTATTATATCAGCGAATGATGACGACAGAAAAGCCAATACTCGTTATTGCAACTGCACAGCCATATGACGAGGATTTGTCAGATATTATCTTAAATTTCTTCAATGGATTCAGTCATCAAGTCGTTCCAGCTTCACGTGAATGCCGCAAACTATTTTTTCTCCCTGTATTTGGCAATTCATCTCTCCGGATTAGAGTTCAAATAGTTAAAGGTGTGTTGTGTACACAATTATCATTTTTAGTCATTTTAATATATTATCGGTATTACCCATGTTCATACTGCTGCATTCCTTGAAACTATAATGCTAATGATAAATAAACTTTTTAATTCTTTCAGAGGAGGAAGCTTTAGAAGATCTCCCTCTAGCACCAGTACCGGTGAAGACTTTTTCAGAGGAAGAGCTTAAAATTATTACAAAAAAGGAAACTTCAATGCTCAGAAGTCTTCGAACGTTTTTGAGAGACGTCTTGGCCAAACTTGCAAGAAATAAAAAGTATGATTGGAATAAATATAAATATATTGCATAGTCTATCTATAGGTGTATAATATATTAAATTCTCTTGAATTTTTAAATTGGAAACACGAGATGAAATGCGTTTTTCCTTTCCCATGCCATGATTTATATTATTTAATAATTTTTTTTAGATACTGTGATTTTACTAAACCAGTAAATGCAGACGAAGTTCCTGATTATTTCGATATCATAAAGAATCCAATGGATTTTGAAACTATGATGTGTAAATTGGACCAGGGGATTTACAGTAGTGCAGCGGAATTTCTGGAAGATGTGCACCTCATCCGAGATAATGCAGTGGCATATAACCCAACGACTACGTATGATGGACAGGTTCGTGATAACAGCATGCCTATACACATTTTGGTTTCAAAGCTTGGAAATATTCAATTGGGTTAGATTTACATTACATGTTTCTGATGTTTCAAAAAACAATTTAGAGTATTATTCATCGAGCTCATGAATTGGTCGACTTCGCCCAATTAATTGTGGAAGACGAGATGGACTCTGATTTTGAAGAAGCATGTGTAGCAATTATTCGTGCAAGGCAAGAACGAGCTTCCTTAATGGAAACTGCAACTATAGCAAATACTGTCAAAGCAATTCCAGTTACGGATAAAATCTCCAAAAGGAACGTGTCAACAGAGTCTGCTGACAGTTCTGTAAGGTCTACAGAAGTTTCCTCTAATAGTAAAAGTTCTTTGAAAAATTCGGAAAGTTCTGAATGTCCATCGAATAGTAAAACCTGTACTACTCCAAAATATGGGAATGGGAGAAAAAGAAAGCGACAAAAACGGAGGTCATTTACTCCAAGAGGAACCGTTTGTAGAGTCGCTGATGAAGAACTTCCTCACACTAGCATGAATGGAGTCGGTGAAAATGAGAGTGGTGATGATGAACAATTTGAAGATTCCGTTTGTACCAACGACTTTACGAATGGCAACATCAAAGATTCCAATAACGACGACATGATGATTACAATTCATTCGGATGTGGAGGGAGGTGAAGCTGAAAATAATTTCTCAAATGAATTTTCTGCTGGGCAGACAAAATTTCTCGAATGTAAGTTTTTTCCTTTTATTTTAAAAAAAGCCTCTATAACATTAGTAACTAGTAATAATCGTATTTCATTTCTCAAGATTTTATCATATTTCAACTATGCATTTACATGTATTTTTTTCACTTGTTTAGGCCCTAATTCAATAGACCATGAAAAAGACATGGCTATATTGTTGTGTGAAGCATTAGATGCTTCTGAAAATATGGGAATTCTACGTCTACTGGACTTTCGCTATCAGTTACTTTTTGCTGTAGAAGCAAACTATGAATCAGCTGACAAAAAAAACTTACTTGCCCAGCTAAAACAAGTTATTCAACATTTTGCAAATGTATATTCCTCCAGGAAAAAGAAATAACCTGCTCGTATCTCATACAAAAAAAATCCGCTCCCATGTTTTTTATAACTATTTTCTTCAATTTTCGTAATTTAATTAAATGAGAAATTCATAAAACAAAAATTGAAAGCGGATTATTGTGCAAGTTGAGTTTTTTTGTTCTTTTTGTTGTAAAATTTCAACTATCGAAATAGATAGCCCTTGTTCTCGTGTATATATAAATATGCAAAATAAAGGTTTGCGTCACTTGGTAGTGATTTTATTTCCGGCAGTGAAAGAATCACTGCCGTTCTACACTTCGTGAATTTGTGAGTACATTCTAAGTTAATTACTTGCAAATATTAATTCATTCTATTCTATAATGATAATAATTTCAGTTATTGGAAATCAAGCTCGGAAATTTTTGTACATTTAAAAATTCGACTTAGATTTATTTGTGCGTGTGTGACTGACATACTTTTGGTGTGTTGGATAAATATAATTTTCTAGTATTAAAAAGTAATAAGTCATTACTAAAGACCACTATTACCAGAGTTTCCTACTTTCACTTCGTAAAATAAACTCAAGACTAGTCTGTACTACATATAAAATTTGACCCTTCAATATTCAATGCATCATGAGTGATTTTGTTGTCGTGTTAATCTAACTATGTATACCTTTTTCTACTGTCTAACGACGACTTGTGGAAATACTGTTCAATCTGTATAGAGTTTGCCATGAACATGAATAAAGTTCACTAAGCTTATCAGAAATTAATCTGTTTAATCATTAAGTACGAATTACTTAGGAAGTATTACGAACAAATAAATAGGGAAAATTGAGAAATTGGGACATAATTATGCTATTTCGTTTCATGTAATGCATTATAATTTAGTTAATTTATTACTTATAATTTTTGTGGAAAGAAAGCATGGGAATGGTTGGCATTCCGTAGTAGTGAACTAGAACAAATTAAATAAGAATCTACACACAAGGAAAATTGAGATGTCTCTAATATGG
Source organism: Gisinianus flammeolus (assembly GCA_034699125.1). NCBI lineage: Eukaryota > Metazoa > Arthropoda > Collembola > Symphypleona > Katiannidae > Gisinianus > Gisinianus flammeolus. The sequence continues at coordinate 29,794 of JAIUND010000780.1, forward strand.
CTGTTCGGTTCGAAGCATTATCGTTCATCGTCTTTTGTCCGTATATGACTATCATGTGCGAGTGGAGAGTCGACATGAACTGACGGGAAAAGTATCTCACTGACATTCCCGTAAAAATGCTTAAATTCAGATTCCAAATACCCGGCAAGCCTATTTCATTTCCCCGAAAAAACTTGGAGAACTAAATTATGGACAACAAAACGTGTTCAGTCATTATATTTACCCTGGAAAATTCTCACGCTCAGTCAGTCTTTTGGTGACATTTATTAATGAGAATACATTCTCAAATTCATTATGGGAATCCTATTGTGAGATAAAACGATATTCTTACACGTACTTGAAAGTACGTGTAAGATTTCATTGATGTATTTATAAATATAAAGCTAGACTTTCAGCATGAATTGCCTGAATGAAGATGCTTGGCGAATGAATGATTGCACTTAGTTTAATTGTCTTTATTCAGTTTTTTGTGATTGTTTCTCACGCTTTCTTTTCATCCTAAAATGACTAACAGAACGATATAATAATTTGTCAAACTTTAACCGAATATGGATGTACAATTTAATTGCCATGATCCATGTCACGTGATGTTTTGCATTTGGTTTTACATACCATATATATTTAGCCTAATTACTAATTAGAATAAATATTTCAACTGTATTAGTATTGAATGATTAGCATTTAGCATACAAGGAAGCAAGTATGTGAATATTTAACTCGGGAACACATGTATGTTTGTACAGCTTTCGCTTAAAGTCTCTAATTTGGCTAGATTAAATGTATGTATGGCGACTCCAGAGGATAGAGTACGAACGAATGCACTGACAAAATCATAATGTTCACAAGTTTACATACATTAGTAGCCTGCGATCCATTGTACTCATCTCCAAAAATTTATGTAATACGTAAATATTTAGTTGGTGTTTCAAAATAATTCTATAAGGATAAGTTTTTAACGTGAACATCAAGAATGGGGAACGTGTAGGTCTAATTGTAAATTATGTAACTATTACTATTGTAAATCTATAAGTATTTATAATAAACGATTACTATTTTTCACTGAATAATACGAACAACAAACAAAAATCGATGCATGTAGAAAGAAAGAACTTGCTCATACTATATGTATATATACATATATATATAGGTCAGATGTTACATGTACATGCTATCTCGAATTCACACCTGCATCTATTCATCTATCTAAATTAACAAATATTTAACATTCTATATCAAAGATGAGCAGTGGGTCGTACTATGTATGTCGATAGTACTATACATCGCCCGCCTTTTGGTAATAATAATTTAAATAGTACTTATATTGCAACAACAAATATCATATACATATCATCATGTGATGTAATTGACAATTTTAAATCATTTCACTCCATCAATTATAAATTAATATATTAAATTATATTATAATTATAGGCACAAAAGAACATGATTAATTCTAGTAACGAGTAAAAATAAGTAGAACAAAGTAAGTATAAATATAAACACAAAACATTTAAATAAGATACATATATAACAAGAAAAAATTGTATTGTAGTAATAACTGGTAGAATGTCTAAGCTCAAAAGCTAATTGGTATCATTTTGATTAATTCTTTCATAACTTCTTTTACATTTTCAATGTAAATAAGAATCCAACAAGTTTGTCCACTTATGTACAAAATTGTTTATATTTAATTGAAAATATACTTTCGTTCATCGATTGTATAGTTTTAGTTATTTCCGTAAAGGGTGGACATGTGTAAGTAATGTGAGATCATATACGTGACCAGAGACTGGACGGTCGATTGTTTCCATAATTATGGAATAATAAATATGTCAAGGTTTGCCAAATACTGAATGACTTCGACCCCGAAGTTCAGTATTACGCCTGAGTCGTCTCTTCTCATAGTCATCTGCAATACGGCGGAGCTCCATTCCTATTTCTCGAGGCTCTGCATAGCTGCATGATTTTGATCGTCCACGTCCAACACTTTCTCCAGCCACACCTAAACTTATACAAATGGACAATTATTTTTACGATTCCTTCCAAGTTCCTTTTTTAATGAATATCACAAAGAATCAAATCTCACATTTTTCTTGTGTATGTGTAGATTGTTAAAATGGTTGTACACAGTTATAGGTAACTAATTTCATTTTTAAAAACTTATGCATCCAAAAATATGCGAGATAAAAGGTAGACTGTGAAAGTACCGACATAAATAAATTGTAAGACGAATATAAAATTTACCAGAAAAATCCGCAGACTATTATTATAGGCATCCCTTGCATATTCTACTCGACAGTTTATCGCCTTTTTGACATGGGTACTAACAACTTAATGTCAGATAATAAGTATATAATAGTCAAGATTATTGGTCAAGATTAGTCAGTACAAGAATCCAAAGTAATGGTTGTAAACTGCTTGTCTCTGTAGGATATGTTTCAAATCCCAACAAAAAAAGAGATATATGCTCCCTAAAAGCTGAATTTATTTTATGACAAGATTCTTATCAAAGCTTTGGCAAATGGAAATTACCACTTATTTAAATATGCTGTACAGTGTACATCTTTACATTCACATTCGAACGTAAGATATTCGAGTTTAAGCTTATCACGATTCGATATGAGATAATTTACGAGGAAATGGATTATTGACTCTGAGAGTGTGAAGGACGGAAAGGAATGCAAATGGTAAATATAATATACGATATAGCAGAAGAAATTGTTGACGTCCTTAATTCTAATACTAAAAAACGCAGTTGACAAATAAATAAGTTAATAATATAGAATAACTCACCGTTTCGTGTTGTTGGCTTCTCTGCCTTAGAAGTTCGTCGAAACCAGTTTCCGAACCAATAACTCCGTTCCCCGACTTCACGGAAGCTTCTTTTTGCTAACAAAATTGGTTTTTTTCCCCCTTCAAGTGCTGCAAGAAAATTAATATTTTGATTAAGGAACATATGAAACTGTTCTTCTTTCACATAATATTCATATCCTATAGAAATTTTCCATGTCAAAAATATTCATCAAAACATGTTAATGAGGACAGAGTTTTAAATTCAGTACAAAAGACTTTCATTAAAAGTTTTAATGAATGAAAACGTTTTTCATAAATATGTACAATATTTGGTATTCAGTGTTCACAGAATTTGAATCGAGCATTTTCTTTAATTATATTTCTCGGTTCATTGAACTCGCATTCAATATAACTCCATTTTATTGTATTTTAGTTTACTTGTGATAAAAGACGACTGAAAAACGAATACATACTAGGAAGTCAAGACTCGGCATAAATTTTTATTTTTAAAAAAAATGGCCAAAAAAACTGTCTGTCATAAATTCTCTGGCTTTATCTACTGAATTCGTTATTTTAGTATAATTGATAGCATCTCAAACTAGCGTGGAATGAATAGTAATTTCATGCATCTCATTGCTCTCAAAAATCATATGATATAACTGAACTTATAAATGGAATATGTATTAACTTTTGAAAATTGGGATTCATAATAGTATGTCCTTATACCAATACGCATATTTAATTCTGACTCAATTCGAAAGTAATCCTTATTGCATCATAAAATAAGTTCTATTCAGCTAACTTTAAACATGTCTATTCAAAATCGAATGAAATCTTGAACGTTTTCCATGCTAGATAGAGATCCCTAATACATGTAGGGTAACTCTGAAAAAGTATTTCAAATATAGAAGGTTGAGATACCTATTTCACACTGAATACGAAGCAGGGGAATATTATGTACTTACTGAGATCTAGAGCCGAGTCCTGAATGTCATCTTCTTTGAGTGCAACAGGTGGGAACTCAAAGGAAAAATTAGCCGTCGGAGTTTGGGTTCCAATGCTTCGTGACGGACTGTTATTCTGTGGCGGAGTACCAATGCAGGAATCCTCTAATGACAAGAGATACAAGAGTCCAAAGCAAACATTAATTATATTAAGGTACATATTATCAATCCTTGATATTGATAATCTCACAATAAAAACAATTAGTTAACTAACATTCGTCAGCTTAAAATGATGTTATTATCATAAGTTTTGAATAAGTACATGCATACAGTGCATTCTGGAATAGAGTACAGACATGCACGCATACATACAGATATATGGAAGGAGTATCATCAGATGTTTATAGTTAACTGACTTACCCGATTGTCGACGCTCCAAAGTAGGCGATTCATTCGCAGTTATTGTTATCATGAGTCCAGTTATCTGACCTTCGTCTGTTTCGCTGTTATTGGTCTCGAGTTCCATTATTTTGTCCATGTATTCCCTTCCGCCAGTCATCATCATTTTTTATGCGTTGCTGGAACAGTATCAGCTCTTCAGAAAAGTTAATCAAAATGGTATTAAATTCCAAAGACGATACATAATATCAAGGCATTCAAGATAAATACTAAATTATACACAGTTTGCTATATTGACTTACTTGCCAATATTATTTTTCAGTCATATTAACACACAAAATTTACCTTCTATACAATTTCATTAGAATATAATTATAACTATAGACAAATCCCAGTTCAATTTTAAATGATGCCTTGAATAAATACATATTGTTATTACCATCTAGATAGGGAAGTAAATTCCGGAATCTCCGTCCTTCCAGTTCTTGTATTGACTTGCTCTGGGATATCTTGTATTTAAAAATTCAGAATCTGTCTAGCTTAAATTAGAATTTCAAGAAAACAGTTGTAAATTTTTGTGAAGATTTTTGTGGAGAAGAGATTACGACTTGTTGATTGGAACTGGAAGAAGCAAGTATATGTGTGTTGTGTGTGTGTTCCCTCGAAACTGTCCAAGTCAAAGTTTTATGTGTGTGTACCAACCAACCAACCAAGGCCCCTCGCCCCTCAGAGTTGGATTTGTATACTCGCAATGGATAATGTAGGAGGTGATGAGAGACTTACGATTAGATCCCCCACCCTTCCAGTATTATGATATGTATTATGCGTATGAGTATGAGCACATGTATATGACTCTCCACGTTTTCAACTCGACCGATTCCAAGTATACGATTGCACACTATGTATATGTGTAATCATTTCCTTCCAAATTTGTTCTTTTAGTCAGTGATAAGGAAGATTTTTTATGCATGCATGTCAATACAGTATACATACATTATACAGTGTCGTACATATATGTACCTACAATGAATTTTGTTATTTCCGTCCACGCATTTGACAATTGAGGTGTCGTATACGTATAATATATTATATATATACATATGTGTGTGTGTACTGTCCACTTTAATCAATGTTAACAAGCTTCTTCAGTCGTTATACCTGACGGCCTGGAATCATTCATTAGGAGCGTGATATATGTCACGCCATTTCTCGTACCATTTGACTCGGCTGTGAATACTGAAAAATGTTCATCCACCCGATGAATGTATTGCGCCCGATACAACTTGAAGTTTTCTAATTATAGGTTTCTTATCGAGTTTATTTTCTAAACGCATTTAGAGGTTATTATTCTGCAGTAGGTAGGATAATCTAATATTTACGAAAAAACAGAATTAGGCTTGGGCTCTCGTCTGTAAAAACTTTTAATCAAATCATTTTGATGTGTGAGACTAAAACGAACAAGTATTTTAAGTTCAAATTTTTTAACTTTCTTTCATATAGCCACTTGCAAAAAACAATATAAACAAATGTTTGTAATGCTAACTTTTTTTGTCGATATGACAATTGCTGGAGAAATAAAGACAAATGTTTGTTTATTCTGAGAATATGTCATTTCTCTTAATAAACATAAGTATACATACAGTGCAGTGCTGTGCAAATGGTACATGGGTATGTACACATGCAATGCAATGTGTACCCACGGTATGCGGTATCATTATGGTAAATATGATATAATACATAATGTACCGAAAAAAATAAAAATTAATTAGGATCAAAATTGTCAGTGGGATAAAATATGAAATTATAATCCTCCATCGACATCGGGGGCCATCGAAGAAGCAATTTCCTAATTTATATCAAAATTGTCAAATACTTCTTCGATTTGCTGTCCAAATTAACGAGTTGAAACGGAAAACAGAGACATTCTCATACCCAGATTATTCTGATGGATAATGAAAACATCTCAAGGGGTAGTGGAGGGAAATCCTCTCCGCCTCCACCTCCAATCCTCTCCACCATGTCGACAAATAATAATCAAAATCCTGATGGAGGGAGGAAATCACCCACGCCTTACCAGTTGAGATCTGGTGGCCCAAATTCCCATGGTTTGAGTTATAATAGTAATACCATTGATGATTCATTATTCCTGTCGAGTATGAAAGAAAATGGTAGGAATCCATCGCCTGGTGGTCTCACGTCCGTCCGGGTCTCCTCGGGAGGAGCACAGAATTCATTGACGACCACCAACAGGATTTCCCAGTATGGGAATAGTATCATTATCGGTGTGTCTGCGTTAAACAGCGGCAGTCGAGCTCCGAGTCTCCTCTCCATTACAACTCCCTCCACTCTCACTTCTTATACTCAACCCAAAGCCTTCTCTCCTCGTGTCGCCAATACTTTCGCAAACCGAACAAATATGGTCAAGTCCACCGTTGGATTTGATCGTAGTCGAAATCTCCGAGCACAAGTTGAACGAGCCATTCGGGTAAACCAAATTCCTCTTACTTATCTTACATATACTCTTTACCATTTTCACATTTCACGTCTATTTACATCTATTTTTCACTTTGTTTGACGTTTTCTATTTATTTTTTTTTGCGCCTACAATTTTGCTTTGCTATAGGCCATGAAATTTGTGTTTTTCAAATTGTAAACACTAGTTGAACGTTAAATTATTCACAGTTATTAAATACTATTGCATTTTCATTTATATAGGATCACAAAATTTATTCGTGTGTTGGGGTTTATCCTGCTGTACGAAAAGCATTACAAAAGCGAGGATGGGTTGAAAAGAATCCGAGTTTGGGAATCGCAAAATCCACCAATTTGACGAGTACAACCAAAGGTAAATTATTTAAATTCAATAAAGTCCCTTCATTTTCATTTTTTGAGTTGTCCAAAGGGCATCCCACAATTTTTTCAATTTCTCATATTTTAAATTTAAATGATAAACTCTATAGATCCCATGTACAAGTTTACATCCTTTAAATCTAAGGAATTCCATTTCACAAATGTATCCAATATAGCTTAATTTTTATGCGTAAAATGTCAAGCTTAAAGTTCTGCCACTGGCAAAAGAAAACACGGCAAGAGAAAATGTGAAAGTCCGCTTTCACCCGCCCCAGAAAATATGGTCACTGTCGAGATTGAGATTGTCATCTGTAAACAGTTTACACTGTGACATATGGACATTAGCACATCTCAATTGCTAAAAATATTTGTACCAAGAAACGTACAAATTGAAATTCACCCTTCTCTGTCTCAACATTCTTTTTCAAAAAATTTCCTTTTAAAAAAATAAAACGAGGAATTTCCTCGAAGGAAATGTTATTGAAGAATGTTCACATTGTTCGTCGTTGAGGGAAGAGGAAACAGCTGTTCCGCTCTATTAAAATAAGACTGCTGGGCAGTGTTGGGTAGCGGGACTGCCTGTGGTGCAGTGACCAATTTAAGCAGTCATATACCAGAGAAAACATGCTAACAATTTTAATACACAACCTAAACAAAAAAAACATAAACAATATCCAATCTCTAGGGAATTGCTCTACAAATATCCTATATACGCATAATAAATGTGAGTGGATAAAGCGAGAGCATTTGTATAGTTTATCTGGAGGAGTCATTCAGTCATTCATGTATTTCGAATCGCGTTGGAATTGTTGTTGGCTTCCTCAAAGTATAAATATACAGAATACGCAGACGGTTTTTTATGATTGTGACGACTCATACACAAACAACCATGTAGGTATTTATTAATATGAATACACGTTGACAGATAGAAAACAAGGATTTACTTTCATTTTTGGATTTGATGGGGAGAAAGTGGGGATGGATACGTATCCACATCCACATCCACACACACGCACACATAAAAATACCCGTACATGTGTGTCTGTGTGTAGATATTTTGCACAAACGTGCATTCATAAACGTGGGATCGATTTCTGTATACCGGTGGAAGTGAAAAAGAAAAAACTCCGGAAAAGGGGGTCACACGCAAAAACCGTCCATGTAAAAAAGTGTAGGAATTAGACAGACAATCAGCATGAAAGCAATGAACTGGAAAATGTGGAAATTCAACCATAAACGAAAGGCATCTCTTTTTTTTGAATGGATATTTTGATATAGATCGAGCTATAGATAGATGAACTGAATGTGTATGCGTGTGTGTGTGTGTGTGTGTATGTGTGTACAGATATTGAGTATTGCTATTGAGTGAAAGTTGAAAGTGGTGATAGGACGACGTGATCGAGGTGTTTTGTGACTGGCACAAACAAACAAACAGCTGGGTCGTACATACTTCCAGTCTCGCATACTGACTGGAAGCATTTTCGAAGGTGTAAAAAATATATGATAATGCCTTGCTCAGTTAAAAACATTATGCGGATTATGTCGTCGAATTTCAGCTGAAATGAGAGACCCATTTTTTATGGAATATATAATCGCGGATACATTGGAAGTTTTCAACTAACAAAAGCTACACAGTTAAACGTGATCTGTATATAGTATATATGTAGGTAGATAATAGGTAGGTATGAGTCATGAGAGAATCCAGAATGGATTGATGAAAAGAAAGAAAGAAAATAGAAAACGTTGAGCATAGATGAAAAGTGTTATATTGATTTATGCATGCGGACGGATGGATGGACGGACGGACAGACGGACGGTGGATTGAATGAATGGAATGGATAAACGTTCAACGACAAAGAGAAATGCAAAATCATGATGAAGCATCGCGTTATTAAGTTTAGGAGGACATTGATTGTCAGTAGACATGAAGAAGAAGAAGAAGAAGAAAAGAAAAAGTTTCTCATTTTATCAGAACTCGTACCAAATCAAATAGGAAATTATTACAAAACTTTTCCTCTTTGGAATGGTAAAAAAAAAGACTTCCTACTGAAACTATGGGTAGTCTGATCTCGATCTCATAACCCACTGACATTTCCCCCCGTTACGGTTGACCGACTCCAATTTCAACACTCGGAAAATAGTTTTACTTTTAAATGGGGTGTGTGTGTGTGGGTGGGTGACGGTTACCTATACTTGGTTATGTAGATTATTAGGCCGTCCGTCAATCTCCGTACCAAGTCACCCCGAGTAGTACTTTAGTCTCTTGTTCTTGCCCGCCTCTAAAAGTAAGCAAATACCTGTTGAACAAGTCAAAAGGTCGTGCTGGACGGTGGACACCAAAACATAGGACCATCAAAAATCAAAACGTATAGCTGATTACAAAGCTGGCAGAGCTAATACTTGGCCATATGAAATTGGTTGGAATCACGCTATAGTGATCAGCACAAACTTCCTCCCTTGAAAACATTCCATTAATATTTACCTTCATTTATTTTATTTTCGTCTACCTACATCAAGTTGCCAATTTTATTTTATTTTGCAATGAGCTTCCACGTAGAAATAGAAACCCTGTGCCTTTTCTATTTTATTTTCGTCTTAATCTTAAGCATGCGAGTCTCATGTGTGTGTGTGCGTACTATTTACATAGTCGTATAGTCATCTACACTGATGAAATTTGATGGAATGAAATAACGTTGAGAACTATATAGAACTACATGCCTACTTTTGCCTACATGTGTAGTTAAACGGGCTGATTTCCTCTGCTTGGCCTACTTGTAGTAATTATTCCAATTACTCCTCATCTGCCTGTGGGATTAATCATTCAACACGGAAGTCCGAAATATCCTACTTATTTACTTATATAGAATCATCTAAATTATCATCTCAAGTCTTCATGGACGCTTTCCATATAGTTAGACTCTTAATGTATTCAAATAATAATCATCATCATCAATTCATACATTCTGACATGTGCATTTCTGTGCAAATTTCTAGAGTTGGATGCTCGAGGTTATGATGATGAATCGGATCAGGCTTGGATGAATCGTGTTTTGAGGGATTATCCACCAGATTTTATTTGGGTTATTCGCCGAGATAACATTGACTGGCGATCCCTCACCAAAGATCAAATCATTAATCGTTATCCCAAGGCATTCTTCACGACGAAGGTATACCATTTCCTTGTACCCCTCAAAACCCAAAATCAAAATCAAATGGCATCCTTCAAGCAAACAGGAATGAGGAAACCCTTTATGCCTTTTGTATTTTAGCTGATTTTGATTTGAAATTTTGAAAAAAATATAGGTTGGGATCGCTGCGTGCCTTCAAAGTATTCACTGGTTTAGTGAGTCTGGGATTTCAGACACTTTCTTCCCGCGATGTTACAGACTTTGTATCGACGAGGAAAAGAATGCCTTCATCGACGATTACCGTTTGACTGCGTGTATGGGACTTTTAAAATGGGTTGTCGTAGCATTTGAAAAGGATGGTGAAAGTGGAGTCATGGACCCAGCCAGTCGCGTTGTGTCCCTTGCTGTCGACTTTGCCATTCGCCAAATTAATAATTACGTACGAATGAGACGACACGAAGACATTGACTGGTAATCCTCTTCTTCTTCTTCAAGATATACATATTTAGATCTACATAGATCTATACGATAGATTCCCATCCATCCACTTTATCCAATGAGAACGGGAATCAAATTATCATTATTTGTTAATTGTTTTAGGTTGATGCCACCAGCGTTCATGGGACAACATTGGGACGTTTTTCTTAATCAGTACTACAACGTCGTCTTTCTCCGAGGCAAACTTGCACCAAATGATAGTCAAGATACGGGAAAGGTACACCACATTTTGGATTTGGATTCAGAAAGAGTTCATATTTCATATTTACAAAGTTATTTGTGCATGTCTCAATCTCAAATGTAATTCCATTCTCATGTACTTATTAAATATAAATGTGTAAATATTTATTAAATATAGATGAAGTATGAAGCGTCCAAGAGAGCGTTGGCTCGCCTCAATCCATTTTGGCCACAGCTCAATATCGATGGCATAAATAATGTATGGATTTGTAAACCGGGAGCCAGATCTCGTGGGAAAGGAATTGTGATTATGAATCAACTGGACAAAATTATGGACTTATTGGCACAAAATAACTATCGAGAAGCTAATTGGGTTGTTCAAAAGTACATTGAACGTCCCATGCTCGTCTATAAAACTAAATTCGACATTCGCCAGTGGTTCATTGTGGCTGACTGGGCTCCTTTAACCGTTTGGTTTTACAAGTAACAACTCTCTCTCTCTCTCTCTCTCTCTCAGACACATTTGGTCATTTTTTGGTGAATGAATGCTGGAGACTCGAGTAACATGAGACATACTTTTTACTTTTGAATGCATGTATTAGGGAAAGTTACATACGATTTTGTACGAAGCCATTTAGCCTGGATGACTTCCATGAGAGTCTTCACCTGTGCAACAACGCAATTCAGTGTCGATACACGAATTCAGAGCTTCGAGATAGCGCTCTTCCTGATGAAAACATGTGGGATTGCTATACATTTCAAGCATACCTCAAGTAATAACCTGTTTTACATAATAATATAACCTTTCCTATCCGCATCTAAAGTACTTGGACAAACAATTAAAATGCTACTGTATGTTAATCCTTTGACTCCTCGCCTATGGAATTTTAACTGAATTTGATTGAAAAGAACACAAGGGAAAATGGATTTGTGGGATTCGTTGGTGTATCCTGGAATGAAACAAGGGATTTTGGGAGTTCTCATGGCATCCCAAGAAACGGTTGATGTGAGAAAAGGTTGCTTTGAACTTTATGGTGCAGATTTCATGTTGTCTGAAGATTTGACACCGTGGTTGATTGAAATTAACTCTTGTCCTTGCATGGCGCCAAGTACCTCCGTTACTGCCCGTATGTGTGCCCAATGTCTTGAAGATGCCGTAAAAGGTATATGTAGTTTTTTTTATATTCCCATTACACAAGCACAACAACGGCGACGATAACATATTATCATCACAATAATAATTTATTTGAATGGTTGTTGTTGTAGTTGTTGTTGACCGTCGTGATGATAGGAATGCAGATACAGGAATGTTTGAACTAATTTACAAACAAAATCAGTCAACTATACCGTTGCAACCATTCAATGGAGTCGAACTAATTATTCAGGGCAAAAAATTATCAAGAGACGTTGACTGGCCCAGGTAAAATAATAATACTAATAAGAAGAGGAGTGGGATTATGAAATGAGTAATTTGTTTATATTTACAATGGCAAGACTCTAGATAGTGATATTTAAAATGGAATTTGTTCTTTGGATTTCCTATATTTCCTATTTTTCAGTATAATGACAAAATACAATAGTAAACGAGCTTCCCAGCAGCAGTCAGGAGCAACAAATTCATCTCGGATGCTCCGAGCAACGCATCAACCCAGTGTCATGTCCAATGGTTTAACTTTTATGGATTTAGTACAACGCCTTCGTTTAAAAGATTTGAAGGATTCACACCAGTCTGGTTCAACAGATAATGTAAACTCACCCGGTACTGGAATATCATCAAATCGACAAAATTTGACGAGTAATAGTGCAAGATCGAATAAAGGGCCTTCCGAAATTCAAACATTGGCTCAAAATCGGAATATCATGAGCGTCCGTAAGTTGAAAGTGTCGGAGACTGGAAATGATCATGATAATTCTAGTCCTAATAATAGCAATAGTAATAATAATACGCAAAGTACAAAGAACCAAGTTCAACAACAAACTGCTCCGAATACTAATCAAACGATAGCTGGAGTCAAACCATTGAAATCTTCACCCTCTGTGAATAATTCTCAAAGACGAGTACCAGTTCGTCTATCCTCCACAGAGCAGGAACAGTTGAATTCCTCCACCTCGGGAGCACCACATTATCATACAAATACGGAAACGTCACTCAGCACTTTACTAAAGAGTTCTGTCACCAATCAGCCGACAATTAAGGATTTGGTTCGGATCAGTCAAGAAGCTGCTCAAGAGTCCATCAGTCGTGCCAAAGCGTCCAGTTATGGGCACAATAATTATATCAATGAAGAATCAACGGCGGAGACTACGCAAGGACATGGGCATGGAGAACGTCGTCGATCGTCGATAACTCATAGTAATAATGGTAAATCATCCTCCAAGACGATATCCACTCCTCTGACAGCTTCCGGAGCTCCAGTTCATAATCCTGTCTTAATTAATACTATGGGTTCTACCGGTGGTAAAATTAGACCCAATGCTCGTACATCTACGATAGTTTCTCCCCCTGTTTCTTCATCCCGTACTTCCAACAAATACAATACACAATCAGTCAATAAGGAGCAGGATGCAACTTTTCCTGCAAGTCACAAGTATGGTAAGCTTCCATCATCATTTTATGATATCCATAAAATCAACACTTGTAAAATTATCCGTGGTGCTGGTGCGAATTCTACGGTTAAGAAAACATGGTCATGTGAAAGTAGTTCATCTGATAATATTTCAAATACTAGTAATAAGAGTAGTAGTAATAATAATAATAATAATAATAATAATGCCAATAGAAATTCAAATATTTCTTCATCAGATTCGAATTATGATGATGCAGATATTTTAATTTGTCTTGATGACGATGTCAATTTTAGCTCCACCTCAGATCCAGAATCGAATATCGATCATAAATCAAAAGCAGTCACGTCTGACAAGCCCAAGTCAAGCGCAACACTTGACGGAAATGTCCACACTACTAAAACTGAAATAGTAATACCTTCACCCAAAAAGCCCTCATTAGACTCAACTAGTAGTCTTTCATCCTCAACTAACTATAAGATGCCCAATATTAATCACATTTTGAACAATATTTCCCACACTAGAGAAAAGATTAAACAAAAAGTAACACACATTCCAACAAATCACTACAATATAGCAACAACAAGAAGTACAATCCAGTTAGTTAGCAACCCTTCTAAGTCACAATCCAAATGTAAAACAAATGACAATAATAATTCTTTACAAATACACAGACAAATTCGTTCTCCCGAGAGCATTATGACGATAAAAACTGAGGAGTTTGTTGATGAAGAGAAAGAGGATGATCCTGAGAGTGCCCTTTTAAATATTGAGACTCCTTCTCACACTCCTCCTGTTGTTCTTGTAGAGAAATTCACAACAATTACGAGTAATACTAACGCACTACAGCAAATTGCACGTAGATCAGAAGCTGAAATTCAAAATGACTTGAACTTGATTTCTAATGCTGCACAATCAACATCCACCCTCGCCGAGTTTCCCCGTACCAATTGTGAAACTTCTAAAAAAGAAGAACAACTGAATGCTCAACCCCTACCGGTCCCATCCTCCCTCATCTTAGCCCATGAATTCGACTCAAAGGACTCTGGGATAACAATGATGACGACATCTTCAAAACGTTCTGGTAAGGATACAAACAATAATTCTTCGACTTGTGATGATTCAGACTCAATGCTGTCCATTTACAATCAGAATGATCCCTTGTCCATGCCAGTTCCTAAGCTACAAACAATAAATACGAGTACTGATTTGATTGAGGAAAGTCACAAACTACTAAATCCCTTTTTCCCTCTGAATTTATCAAACTCATTAGATGATTTAGATTTTAATGATGATCATAATGACGATATTGACTGTTCAACTCAGCTAATTCCAATTTTTCGTAGATCTTCTTCAAAGCGGCCAAGGGCTTTCAAATTTCAATCTGTCCGTCATCACACATCCTCTAATAAAAATCGCATTTCCCATAAGCATAAAAAACACACTTGCTTCAGAGTTGAATTAGAACATCCTCATCACAATCAAGCTGCTTTATTCTCCTCCAAAAAATTCCTTTCTCCCTTACCAATTCAGATTATTAATCTAAATTTGACGTAAAAAACCTCTAGTGAAGATTTCACACAACAAAACACCTAGCAAATATTTATGGGATTGGGAGAGCGACTAAATTCTTGTGAATCTTTGTTTTCAGTGTGGTTATGTTTAAATAACATTAAAAAATAGCATTTGTTTTAGGCAGCACTTCAGGCTGAGGGACTCAGCCCCGGTTTTTGCACTTATAGAATTGTTAGACCGTCTTATTGTTAGTTAAGATGGCAAAATCGTATTACATACTCGATCGATGACAAAATTAATGATGCAGGAAATACGAAAATGGTGTGACTTTATTCATAATAAATAGTAAATGCCATGAGTTAAATAAGAGCTTTATTTTGAGTTTTGACAGGCTTATTGTTGAGAACGTGCAAGTGATATCAAAAGTAGAAAAAATGAACTATTTATTGTGATTCTTCACATAAGTACCTTCAAATCTGTGATCCCGAATCGAAACAGTAAATAAGATGGCTTTTTAGTACAAAAATACTAATGAAGGTGAATCGGATAACTAATTCAAACCCAATGAATGAACTGGTTTCAAATTCATTTATGGTAGTCATGTCCATTAGTACCTATATACTACAGTACTACTTAAAACACCTTCTCATTTAGCATATAGGTAGTATAGGTACAGATTACTACAGAGGTCGTCCAGTTATAACTAAATTTAAAGAATATTCGACACAAAATACTACATGATGTGTGTAATTTCAAGTAGTAACAATGCATATAGCCGTCTCAGTAAATTCGGGGGGGGGGGGGGACAGACACAAAATGTAAGTATAAAAATGTCTTATTAAACGGGGTTGAGAATTACTTTTATCATGATTTATTAGCATTAAGTTTGAACGTTAAAAATGCTACAATTATTATTATATGTTTAAGTACTACCAGAATTCCAAAATGAAATTCCAGGATAATCAATGTCATGTATTGAGCTGATCTGTCATTAGTCAGGACTTTTAACAGCCCCCATAATATCTACGCTGTATAGTTTCTACAGATGCATTTTAAAAGGAATTCAAATGTGTTCAAAGTTTTAAACTGCTTTCATGATATTATGTATATGTTATTTACAACGCGACAAAACGAAAATAAATTATATGACTTTTAAAAACTAAACAATTTTAACCATTTGCATGTACATTATTATTCGGTCAACCAAAGAATTCTTAGACTTAAGAAACAACATAATTATATGCACTGAATGTCATAAAGAATAGTACTAGTGGCTCACATTTTAGCATAAATTGTTTTTAAGAAATGAATGTTGACTCTTCAACATTACGTTATAAAAATGGTCAAGGGATTAGCAAATGAGAACTTCTCGTTGACAAGAGTAGCATAATAATAAATTATTTATACTACTGACAAGTTAGCAATCATACATATTTCGTACCGAAAAAAAGTTGAATGATCATATATTTCTTACATAATAAACCAACTATTTATTTATGGTATAAAATGTATACTATAAATATAACAGAATCATTATAGTTTTGCCAACACATGCATTTTTTTAGCAATTCTCGCTTTCGGAGGTACAAAAAGTTTTCGTTCATTCTATATACAAGGTGTTCCTGTGGAACGATGTACTATTTTATCGAGGGGCACGTATTCTCAATAATGATATTAGTGTAATACGCATATCTAAATTTAAAATAATAATGTATCATATGTAATGATACTGGATAGCTTATAGGAATCGAATACTTGACATACACATTGCAAATTAAAACAAACTCAATTCAGCATTAGTGTATTTATAGTAGTGGTAGAATTATTAAAGCTTATATAATTCTTTTTTAATCCATACTTGCACAAGAAGAATGTCTACCTAAAATAATATCACTATAATATAATATTATGTAACAATAATAATAATAATCTTACCTTATTTTCGCCTAGCAAAGTTTTCTTATGTATATATAGATACAGTATAATATATCACATATATATATATACATATATATGTACACAAAACTACAAAACACTGTAACTTGAGTCACAAAATCAAATGAAGTCTCAAAAGTCGGCCGTAATTGAAATTACACGATACGACAGAATAGTAAAAACTGGGTATAACTAGCGGATTCGTCATCATCATCATCTTCCAAGTAGTAAATTGTAGTGCACATAACATATTTAGGGTGTAAATCTTGTTGTTAGCTTGAACTCACACATACACAAACACACATGTATTTACATAAAATACTTATATCCACGAGTTGTAAGCGTGGAGAGATGGTGAGGTACTTTGAGATACTTCATTCATTTTCCAGAAATAGTGCCGAGACGAAGAGATTGGGTAAGGTTATTCAGGTAAAGGTTTCAACGAAAACGAGAGCCTAGGCCGCGAGTTATTCTTTCCTAAGATTTTTTTCTGCTCCTCTTTCATTCGCTTTTCTTGATCTCGTTTTAACCTTTGCCTTTCTTCATCTATTTTTCGTTGCTCTTCAACCATAGCCAAACGATCTTCAGCCTACACAAAAATTAAAAGAATAGAATTGATTACTTATTTTGCAACGAGTATATGTAGGAGTAGGTATATGTAATTTGTACAGCTATGGCTGTATACTGTATAGGTATGCAATTATGGAAATATTGTTATGCCAAAAATGATAATTATTATTGAAAACATTTGGGAAAATAAAATTACCAATTTTCTTTGAGCTTCTTCAATTTTCCTATTATTCTCGTCCATTATCCTCTCCAATTCCTCCCGTTTGAGTCTTTCTTCCTCCTAGAAAAAGGGAAGAGTTAGTATTACAAAAAAACATGATAAAGGTGAATAACAAATAATTCCACCTCATCTTGAAACTAACACCTAGAAGATGAATAAATATGATGCTTTAAAGTCGTTGGTACCATCAATTCAAGCATTATGAATCAATATACTGGACACAGTTGAGAGGATGCAATCTTTAAGATGATTCTTTTTTTAAATGTACAGTAACAGAGATAGGGTAGGTAGGTAAAGAGAGAGATAGATATAGGAAACATATTATAGAACTTAGGTTAACAAAAAACAAAATATGGGAGCAGAAAAAGTTCATTAACATTCTTATTTATATGTATATTATATATATATATATATATATATATATATATATATTTGATGAGGAATAATAAAGGGTGACAGTTGCGTCCAACCCACGAGGACATCAGCATTAACAGCGGCAGAGGAGCTGGTGGACTCCGTGCTTCAGTTGGCTACAAATCTCAGAGCAGATAAGAGGATAATATGAATTTGGAATACATAGAAAAACTACCTGTATCACCACTCAGATGCGTTCGATTCATGATTTTCTTCCGCTGTTCTTTCATTTGATTTTGACTCGCAGAGGTGCGCATTTGACCTCATTTGACCTCATCAACTCATCATCCAATTCCTCAAAACACTTACCGGCATTCATTTTTTAGTAAACAAAATCTCCTCTTTATTCAACTGTTACGGATCCCTCATTGATTCCATTCATTATACGATGTCATGTCTATTTATTTTACAAAATTTTGCCTTCTCTTGTCGCTTTTTTTTCTACATTACTTTTCTCAATACATAGATAAAAGTTCAACTTTGGACTTTACGTATTGTTTTTTTTAAATCTAAATTCCTGTACTGGAATAAATCCAATTACGTTTTAGTAGTACTACATTTACATTAAATTCGTCAAATGATGCCCTCAAACATATATAGTGAGTACAAGTAAATACATCAATAGATATCAAAAGATTGTGGGTTTCAAAGTAAGTAACAATAATTATTTTTTACGCAACACAATTCACAATCATTTTGAATGGTCATTGTGTTAGATTTTGCAAACGAAAAATAAGGTATTTGCTCTAAACTTAAATGATTGACTTGTCGAAAAAGTTTTCCATAAAAAAAATACAGAATTTTTTTTAATATCATAATATGTGTAATTGTACAGGTTCAAAAATTTTTTTGAGAGGCATCTGTGAATGTGGTTCAAAATTTGATAATTAACTTTTGACTGAATGTCAAAAGAGAGAAAGGAACACACGTGTAGAAATCCCGACAGCCGAGTAAAGTACGGAACTATAGTCATACATATCACTTATCGCTACAATGACGTTCACACTTACATTGTCTGATAATAAAAAAAGAGAAAAATAGTACTTTTCTTACACCACTTTGTTTCCATTCATAATTTGTAAGGTTAATTACTATATAAACGTAAAAAAAAGGATTGAGAAAAGGATTGATTAAGCTGGACCTGATAGTGGAATGTATGCATTAATCTTATTATTGCGATATTTATGAAGCAACGGTGTAAGAGGATAATTATTAGAGTAACGAATTCTAATAATAATTATTAAGTATTATTATCTATCCGATATCGGTATACGAGTAGACTACTCGGAGTAGGTATGATATAAAAAATGGCTCTGCTCCATTAGAAATAGACAAATGAAAATAAATAAATCATAGTAAAATAGTCCTTAGGTTTCTGCTAGTGGTGGAAGGCAATTGAATTCTACCTCAAGTCCAGCCTACTCAAATCAATTTCTCTCTATATTTACCGAGATAAATTAAATTAAAAATTCTACATAATTTGTTTCTACTAAACTCACAAAGAATAACTCAGCAAAACATACATATATTAAATATTCGGTAAATCTCTACATAAAAATTACACATACTAAGTACTAAACTTTTTACGTCGCAAGTCTAGTTTTTCGATTATAAAAATACCTAAATATCGTTTTTATAATTATCTTAATCTATCTCCTCAATTTGGATTTGAAAATAATAATAATAATAAAACGGAAAACGGGAAAAAAACTAGTGTAAAAATATATGTTTGATATAATAATAGTCGTTAATTTTCCCTATACACTTATTTCTTGGCCTTGCTGTATGAAGTATGACTGACTATTACATTTCTTTTTTCCTGTATATCACTCAAATTTGTTATACTGTTATCAAAACTATAGTTTCTAAGGGTTCTCAAGATGAGACATTTCGTTGTTGCCTTTTAAAAACACTGAAAAGTAGCATGTATATATTTCATTACATTGAACTTATTAGATTAGGAAAATTTCTGGGGAAAATGGAGCAGAGCTAGATTACTAACAAAACTGAGTAAACTGCTTTCAAGATCGTATTGAAAGCCGTCAAGGCTCATCATTAAAATATCAAAATAATTATGTTTGTAATCATCATCATCAAATCCATCCAGGAATGAGAGGTAATAAAGCACAAGATTTTTAGTAGAAGTAGTAGCTACCTCTCGTCTCCTCTCTTCTTCCAATTGAGCCGCTTTTTTCCGTTGAAGTTCTTCCATCATGGCCTTCTCCATTGCTTCTTTGGCCTCTTCGACACGTCGTAAGACTTCCTTTTCAATTTCATCTTTTCTTCTCTCCAACTCTTCATCGACTCTTTGAGCTACTAATTCCTCTATCCGCTTTGCAGTTTCTTCTTCAACTAATTTGGCTTCTAACTCTTTCTGACGTCTACAAATAAAAGAAATTTAAATTTTAAAACATATTCATGTAATTATAACTACAGCCTACCTACAGGAAGACGACTTATTTCGTTCAGAAAATAAATCGGGGAGACCCGTCCAAAAATGGACCACGTATGTATACTGCCGGGCCTGAATCTCTAATCAGGGGGCCCCATACTGTGGATAGGTGGTCCATTTTTGGACGGGTCTCCCGTATTGATTGATACAGTTTAGACAGATATACTATACCTTTGGCGTTCAAGCTCTGCTAGCCTTTCAATTTCTTTTGTAGGTTTGTAGGTTTGACTGCTTCTACTTCTACTACTACCACTACTGGTACTTGAACTTGATTTTGATCTTCTAAAAATTAATAAGAACACAATAATTAATTAAAAATCAAGTACGATAACATTTGAGTCTGGGATGAAAGTGAATCAAATATGTATGAAAACTTACGTAGATCTGGTCCTAGAATGCCTCGAATCTTTATTTCTCCTTGAATTTTTCCTATCACGTTCCCTATCTCTTGATCTTGACCTTTTACTACTTCGACTCTTTTTCATTTTACTATGGTGACTATGTTGTCCATGTGGACGACGGCTATTTCGGCTGGAAGGTGAACGAGATGAAGAGCGAGATCGCCCACGTTTTCGACTCGTCTTTCCTTGTTTTGTACTTTCTTCTTCCATCAGAGTGACCAGAGAAATTCGAGCGACACGATCCTTACTTTGGAAAGCAATTGTGAATGATTTTCCACAGAAAATATTCTGTTCTAAAATCACAAATAATAGAATATACAGGAATTACTTTTAATACCAAGAATGTACAGCTTTTGACGTTATTCAGTTATAAAGTCTATTGTGTTTTCCAAGGTCAACAAGCAAGCAAACCAAAGCCAAGATTAGCCATGGACCGAGGAGGAATCACATCACATATAATTAAAATGCAGAAACATTTGTTTTTTATAGTTTTTTGGGTGTGGCAAAAAAACGCTATAATCTTGTAACAATGTGATATATTGGTACTATAGCAACAAAATACAAAATGAGAGAACTTACAAAATAAAAAATAATGAATTCCGACGGTCAAGTTCGGACTGAATTTGTTAAAAATTATTATTTCCCTTTTCACGCACATTTATATTATTACTTATATTCCCGTACACATTCTATTACTATGAATAATATGGTGGTGCTTTTTTCCGTTTTTTAACCATCCGCGGTATACACCAACTATTTTTTTCCAATCTTTTCTTGAACCTCTTTTATCAAAAATTATTATTATTTTCAACTCGTCAGTAATTTAATTCCCTTAATACACCAAGAAAGTTGAGGTAATAAAGTATTTCAATTCAATTCGCTTGACATTTCTAATGAACCTTGTTTTGTGGAAACAGACGGACTGTCGGTGAATAATAATAAAAAAATCACATTTATAAATTGTTTGTTGATCAGAGATTAAAAGCAAGGATGGCGAAGAAAAGATGATGCTGTGCGAGTGAAGGTAGATTGCTCTCCAGGACCGCAACACCGTTTTGTGGTACTTCAACATAACAAAAGTAATAAATACAAATACAACAACAAACGTTTATTTTTTTAAGCAACCACCACATAATTATTTTTTCATTTGACTCTTTTTAGGGAGATCTATTTCAAAAATGAAAGGATATGCCAAAACAGATTTTTCGGGACCAGACATGTCTTGTTTGGTTTCAATTTCCTGGCCTTCTGCTTCATCCCTCTTCACTAAAAATATCAATGTGAGTCGGATACTAATCACTTATTTTTGTCTTTGCTTGTTTCGTTTAAAACGAAACGAAACAAGCAAAGACAAAAATAAAATAATAATCATGATATTTTTTAGCATAAACGAATCGTTTATGCTAAAAAATATAATGATTATTTGTTGTAATTTAATTTACATAGATTATCAAGATTGAAACTGAAGGGGGACAAAGCCATTATGCTTCCATTTCTGTCAGGACAAACTCAGATTCTCCAGTGCTCAAAATAAATGGAAAATTTGGTCGCCTTTTGAACCTTAAAGATGGAGAGAATGTAGTAATTACGTGAGTTGGTCTTTTACTATTTACCAATATACACCTGATATTTTATATCGTATATGTCTGACTAGTTTTTGCTCAAATATTCCTCTTGCTTTCTTTCCATTTATCTAGTAAAGTAGAACATGATGTACCATCGGTTAAAAGCGTGCATGTTAATTGCGATTCAGAAGATGACTGGGAAGTGTTGGTAAGAACTGAAAGCCACCTTATTGTGAAGACGTCGAACGCATTACATTTTCATTAATGCATTGTAAAATTAAAATATAGGAATCCAATCAGGAAGTTCTTTGCAATACATTACTGAATCAACTACGTGTAGTGTATCCAGGACTTCATTTCCCTTTCTGGATATCCAAATCTTTATCCATAAATTTAAGTATAGGTAAAAAGTTTTTACTAAAAACAGAAATTGCACTCTTTATAAAAAAATGATCCCAACTGGATCTTCTCTTTATTAAACTCATTTATCTAAACTAGTTTTATTTTTATTCTTTTAGAAAACATCCATCCACCAGTTGAGCTCGGAATTATAGAAAGTTTTTCTGAAATCATTGTTCCACCCAAAGTGGTACCAAGTACAACAAAGTCTTTCATTTCGAAATCTTCTCCAACATTCCGACTTCATCCGGTTGTGCTGTGCCCTGGAATAGATTTAACACCGAGTTCCAAGTTATTGTTAGAAAATGTGAAACATGCATTCATTTTCAGAGGTTCCCTTCGCGGACTCAACCACCA
>JAIUND010000781.1:0-52911 GCA_034699125.1 Gisinianus flammeolus
TACTCCACTGAGCACATAGGTCCTTTTAGAATTAACCATTTCGGCTATAGCGCTTTTTGGAGTTTCACGAACGATATTTTGTATTTACATGTTTGTAGACGATACTAGTGTCGCTATATTGATTTATGTTGAATGAACAAAATATTGCACTGAACTGATGTATGCATAAATGTATGTACATGAAATGTGTGCAACAACAGATGTTTTCCTTAATAAACGAGACGATTCTACAAAACAGCTTCCATTTCCCCCATTAAATACATATTGAATTCAAGCTCTTTTTCACACACACACAAGCATACAGGTTTTGCCCTTGGAAAGGTAAACTTTTGAGTTTAATGTTTAATTCACCATGGAGGAATGCAAGAAATTATTTATATTTGTATGAGAATTTCAGTGGAATTGGAAATTGGATAGAAAATGTAAAATGTATAAAGTATAGAAAGAGCGACAATATTTTTTACATGCATTGTGGTTTACTCTGAAACTGAATAGAGTCGAGCAGATCTATTATTATTATTATTATCATCGTCATCATCAACCATTGTAAATATATTTGATTGTAATGGATTTTTGTCAATTATTAAATAAAAATAATGAAAACCGATTTCAACTGGAATCGATTGAACAATAACTGCAGAGAGATGCGATGAGATGAGAACAATCGACAATCGACAATCGACTCGACGTCAATCCTTCTCCACTTTGCCCAATGGAAAAACAAGTCAATTTCCCACACTGAAATTGATTGATTTATTTTTAGTTATATTTAGTTATAGTTTTCTTTGTTATTGTGATAATATGTGCGAGGAGTAAATTCATATTGTCATATGGAATACGTTGTTATGAATTGAATTTCATTTTGACACTGACATAGTTTATTCCCCTCTCTCTTCTTCGAGACACAAGTACATTATAATTGGGAGTCACGAGAGCGATAAGCACTTGCATTTTCCCCAATATCCGCGTGTCTCCTACAATAAACTCGATATAAAATGACGTTTTCATGTCAATTGAGTCGTCGTCTTGGATTTCAGTTTCAATTTCCATTTCCATTTCAATTCAAAGTCCTTTGTTTCCTATGGATATTCATGTTCAAGATTATCAGTGGGAATCAGACCAGTTCGGAAGAAGGAGCAACTGCTCAGAATGTCCTGAGACAATCTCGTCAGGCGGCTCCGTCCTGTAATTATCAACATAGTTTCTCAAATGTGGGGGAATGGATTCTTCTCAATTCCGAGAATTATCCAAATACCTACCCACCGAATTTGAACTGTCGCTACACATTAAGTTCTCCCCGAGGAACTCAAATGACATTTGAATGTTCGGATTTCAATGTGGAGTCCTCGTCCAATTGTCAGTATGACGTGCTCTTCTGGTCCGTGAGTGGGGATCCAAATTTTAGCGATAGACAATATGCATGTGGACAAGGGAGTTTGAGCAAGAAGACTTCAACTGAGAATGCCCTCTCCATCGGATTCAAAAGTGACCACAGTAATCCACAGAGCTCAACTCAATTCAAGTATCAATGTCGAATCAATGTGATTTCCACGCCTTGTTCTTGCGGCGTCAGTGGAGCGGTAATCATTTAGTCATTTCCATGTCCAAGTATCTGTATTTCTAAAATATGAATGATGTACTCATGAAATGAAATGAATTTTCTCTCCCAGAATACAAGGATTGTTGGAGGGACGGAGACCAAAGTTGGGGAATTTCCATGGCGTGTGGCTTTGTTTTCAAATCAACTTAGTCATTTCTGTGCAGCCACTTTGATTTCAAATTCATGGGTTTTAACGGCTGCTCATTGTACCAAAGAGATTCAACCAGGTGATACGATTTATGCGGACATTGGGGATCATGACTTGACGTCTGTGAATGATGCAAATAATCAAGTCATTGCCATTGATCGCGTCATTCAAAATTCCATGTACAATGATAAAAATCAGGATCATGATACTGCGTTGCTTCATCTCGTCCGTCCCGTCCCATTCAGTCGAACCGTGAGTACATATTGTCATCATTTCAATTCCCCCCGTGTTTGAATTGAATTGAATAAACTTTATTAACGTGTTAAATGACGGTTAGGCACCATTAGCCTAAACACAAAGTGCCCTCTGATCAACAAACGAGTCAGATTTTGGTCCGCCCGAACACGGGGTGTAGTAAATACAAAATTTTGAATACAATAAAATGCCAATTGAAATATTTTGATCTGAAGAAAAGACAAGTTACGTGAAAAAAAAAAAAATCAAAAAAGAAAAGGAAAAAAAAAAAAATCAAAATATTTGTTTAATATGTATGTAGCAAAATGTATATGGAAAAAATGGACTCATCTCATTTGTGATGGTTTTGTCAAACACAGATTCAACCACAATGTCTACCATGGAAGTTTACTAATCAAAATTTCCAAGGAGCCGTCGCAACTGCATCAGGTCTCATTTAAATTTTAATCCGTATAAATACAGATAGTTTAGAAAAGATATAAGGTAGAAAATTCCTTCAATTTACACGTGTTGTTTGTTCTAAAAATGAAAATGAAGGATGGGGAACGACGAGTTTTGGTGGTCCGCAGTCTCCAGTTCTAATGAAAGTGGATATGGACGTCCAATCCACTCAAACCTGCCGCCAGAATTATGCCAATAGATTGGAAATCACTAATAATATGATTTGTGCAGCAAGAGCTGGAAAAGGTACAGAGGAATCAATCAAGTGGATATGGTAAATCAGAAAAGGAGAGACGAGATGAGAGGCTGGAATTATTTTCTTGACTGATTTAATTGTTTTTTTATTCTTTTATTGTAGACACTTGTCAATCAGATTCTGGGGGAAGTCTGGACTATTTTGACAGTACCGGACGATATTATGCGATTGGCGTTGTTAGTTTTGGGATCGGGTAAACATTTTACTCTTTTGTTTGGTCAAACACTGTTTGAGCAATTCTCAAAAATTCAAGTCACAGTCAAATAATAAAATGAAATTTTGGATTTTTGATTGATTTCAGCTGCGCGGAGCCACAAAATCCAGGTAAAGTTCTGAAAATACAGTTCCACATTCAAATTCTTCGATTAAAAGAACAATTTGTAAATGTACAATCGTTTTTCTAGGTGTATACATCCAGTTGATAAACTATTTGGGATGGATCGAGCAAAATTCTGGTGAAACGTTCTGCAAAGCCTAATCGTCAAGGCCTCTCATTTTCTTCGATTACAAATGATTTACAAACGATCCTGCTGCTGACTAGTCAATAGAAATTTCTGAAATTTCAAATTTTCGTGTAATCAAAGCTCAATTAAACTAAACATTATTTATCGTTATTCAATCAAAACGTTTTGAGCCAAGGCTATTTGCACTTGCGAATAACAACTCATATTTCTGCAATTTACCATCTTAATTGCAATTAACTCTAGCTAAAACACGAGTTTGATGGATTCTTTGGATGGTTTGACTAAATTTTTTGAATTCAAAGCTCATACAGTTTATTAACGCATTCAGTTTATACTGTCTGAACTTGGTCAATTCTGTTTTCCATCTCGCCAATGGATTCAAAATTTATTTCCAGTCATCTGACTTTCAAATGGCCAAAGCATTACACATTTGTTTCCAAATTATCATGCAACTTGAAGTACTTAAAATTCTGCATCTAGTAAAATGCATATCTTGAAATAATGTTCATTGGTTATTGCGAATTTGAACATTAAGATTACGAGTCAAATTGCAAGTTTTTTGGGTTTCTAAAAAATTGATCTGAAAACCAAACTAATTGTTGGAAGAATTTGACGATGATTTCCCATCACGGAGATCAAGTCATAATTACGACTTCTTTGACCTTTGAATTGAATTTTTAGTGAACGCCGTAAATTTAGGGTCTGTTTGGGGTTTTATTGGTCATTATGTATTTTCAAGTAAATGTGATGCGTCAAATTTTTTTGAATGCAATTTCCATGTATATTTCAGAAATATTATTTCTTTCTTAAAAAAACAACATAAATGTAATGTTTACAATGCCCTTTAATATTATTTTGTCTTAATAGACTAAAAATTAAATATTTTTGCAGAAGAATCATGTGGATTGTGCTATTGTAATAATTTTTTAACTCAATTGGAATTAACTCGATAAAACTGTAATTAAGGAAAATCAAGCAGGTCAAATTGTTCAATTTTACAAAGAAAGGAGTACATGTTTTCATTCTACAGTCTTTAAAGATACCATTTGAAGTTGGGTAGTCCATATATTCCTGAGCAGGAATATTCCATACCTTTCTTTTAATTAGTCAATTCTAGTAGTTAAAATTCAGAAAAATCGGATTCGAAAGCAAAGGGAAAATAAATGTCCGAGTCTTCCTGTGAGTTCTCAAAGCCTCCTTCCGGTTTTTAATAGATTGCCATTACGAATGACAATCCGGCTGTTTACACATTAGACATTTGAGCTTTCGAGGAATTTCATAAGTTTTTTTTATTACTTTTGTGCCCCGGAGCTGGGAATTCTAGAAAAATATATGTAGATACGATATACAGAGGAAATTTCCTTGCTTTTCGTCTTCGAATTTTTATTAAACTGCGTGTTTTTAAATGGAAAGTGAATGCAATCATTGTAGGAAATTGCATATATTTAGGCGTTCATGCAGGAAGTTCAGTTCTCAAAAGAGGAAAAACGAGGAAGTGAAGTGAAGGACATTCTTGTATGACATATAGGTAAGACGGCATTTAGTGTGAGAAGTTTTGTTTTTCCATAGTTTATTTAGTACGCCCCATCTGACAGTAGTGCAACGTCAGGACGTAAGCAAGCTTAACATCCCATTCAAGGTCCAAAAACCAGTTTAATCTTCCGGGCAATCATTGATCACCGTATCAGATATTAAGCTGATAAGAACAGATACTACCCTTTGATCTTAGGTCATTGAGCCGAGAAGCGATGCCTTTCAGTCACATTGCTCCTCGTTTATACCCGAATGTCCCAATTTCCTCCCAGACGGCATATTCCCTTCACAGCCCTTTCAACGGTTACAGGACACCCATTGCCAGCTCATTTAAGTTTTAAATATGTCATTTGGAACCAGGCTATTCTTTTCATATGCTCACTTTTTCCAAATAGAATATTTTGAACGGGTTATGACTTGAAATGTCAACTCGTAATGGTAATTAAGTGGTATTTCAAAAGCATCTCTCACTTTTTCCATTGTGCTCCATGCGGAAACACTGTTTTTCTGGTACAGCTTGTCAGTTGTGAGAATTGGAAATTTTGAGGCCCGCGCGGATAGGAAATTTTGAGGCCAGACAAAAAAAAACTTAAAAAAAATGGAATTATAATTAATTAAAATAGGCTCGGCAACTTTAACTGTTGCATTTTCTAATCGTTTGAAACGGAAAACAAAAGGTTGACTTGGTTTTGACTTTCTTTTCCCATTTTAAACGGATAAAGTTACTAAAATTGATGGGGATTGTAAATACAAATCCACATATTCCGCTATAAATAAGCCTGAAAAATTGAGGACGGAAATTGACGGCTGATGTCCATCAGCTCGATGGACATCAAATTAGTTTTAAAAAACCCCAAACTTACGTTTTTTGTAATCAAGTGAAATGTCCTTTTGTATGATAACGAATCAAATCGACTATTAAGCTCTAATAAAATTATGTTATGGGTAAAACAGTTTAAAATCGTGAGTTTATTTTTAAAACATTTTATTCAGTCCTTACTAATTCAATTGCAATAATCAATTCCAATTTAATATGGACTGGCTTTTGCGTCAGATTTTAAATCTGAGATTTACTTAACTCGCCATGTAAAGAATTATGAAATACTTTTTGTATTGAAATAATCTTGCACAGACTGTCACACAAATATAAAGAAAGGAATACTCATTTTTTCAGGTCAATTACAGGAAAATGACTTCACACACGATAACTCAAATAACTTTGTTTTTCTAAATACTAAATATAGGTACTTACATATAATTTTGTCTACAAATTATGGGTATGATGTAAAAAATGACTTTTGTCTACCTCTCGATGATGTTTACTTTACCTGTTGAATTGACACAAAAAAGAAGCTAAATCCACAATCCACACATCTATAGATTCTAATGACAAAAGGTCATTTTGCGATCCCTGCGGTTGCTTGTTGCTTCCATTTTCAATAAATATTTTGTCCTCCCCCACAAACTATATTTGGATTTGTCTATGAGTGCAAACTGTAAAGGAATGAGGAGTTGACTGCGCACATTGAATTACACAGATATATTCTTTGTTACATAAATCCAAATTATGATTGTGAGAGAGCACTGAATAAAGAAAGATGCCACAAAACGTATGTGGCGGACCAATCTGAAAAAAATACACGAAGAATTGATTCAAATGAATATGGCAGATGTTAAACAAATAAAATAGTTTGGTATTGCGTCAATAGAGAAAATCAAGGGGGGGGGGGAGGGGGGATTTGTCTTTATATAAATAGTATGAAGGTCCTTCAAATGGAATGCACTATGTGTAGTTGGAATTGGGCTTCATCCTTCTAGCACTGTTCTCCATCACGATCAGTAGAGAGAGAGATCATATCATTAACATTTTCCATCTCACAATCAGATACGATATAATTTGTCAATTAAAATGAAGTCGTCCTTTGGGATATTCCTATTTGTATTTTCCGTGACATCGTTTGGTCTGGCTCAAGAGGATCCGGATGCTTTCGTGCCGAGTGTCATCCCCATCCCCAGACAATCCAGAGATGTGATCCCACAACCTCGTGCGACCTGGTCCACATTCGCCTTCTCATCCATCAACTCCTTTTCGTACCTCCAGTCGGATAATTATCCCAACTCGTACTATCCCGACTCTCAGTTTCATTTGCTCCTCTCCAGCCCTCCGAATACAGTCATTTCCATTGACTGTTCGGACTTCAGTTTGGAATCTGCGGGCTCTTGTAAGGATTCCATGTTATTCTCCCTCACGGGTAGAACTGACTTTGGTGATGGGATGATTGCTTGTGATCAAACAAGCTTTCGACTCCAATCCACCAAAAATCAAATGGCTATCCAATTCATTTCCGGCTCTCGGTGGTCACGATATGGAAACTATCGATTTAATTGCAAAATCGGAGCTTTGGCTGACTCGAGTGCGGTGGTAACGTCTGCTCCTACAGCTACAACTACTACAACCACTACAATTCTTCCACCAGCCACCACAGTTCAAACAACAACGACTGTGAAAGTAACTGCTGCTCCAGCAATAACAACAACAACGACCAAATCTCCAGTCACTTCCGCATCCTCCAGCAGTTGCAGTTGTGGAGTCAGAAATGAGGTTGGGAAATTAATCGAAATATTCTGCAAATATATATTGAGTGTGCTACTTTATATTATGAAATCGCCATTTTTGAATTTAAAGAGTCCGAGAATCGTTGGTGGATCAACGGCGGGTGTGAACGAGTTCCCATGGAGATGTCTCCTCTACTCGCCAAAATTAGGTGCATTTTGTGGAGCCACAGTCATTTCCTCTGAATGGATCCTCACTGCTGCGTAAATTTTCTTCCCTTCAAAAATACTTACTCTCTTGTTCGTTTATCCATTTCTTTCGGGTGCTTAAGAATAAAAGAATATGGGTATTTTAATAGAGAATTCCTTGGTTTTTATGTGGTGTATGTACAGACATTGTACCAACGCTTTATCCAGCACTGATGAACTTCAAGTGGATTGTGGGGATCACGATTTGCAATCAAATACTGAGACCGCTCACATCCTCATCAAAGTGGATAAAATCTACCAAAATAAGGCTTACAATAATGTGACGCAGGATAATGACGTGAGTCTCCTTCATTTGAGCAAAAGCCTGACTTGGGGTAAAACCGT
This sequence comes from Gisinianus flammeolus, assembly GCA_034699125.1. Lineage (NCBI taxonomy): Eukaryota > Metazoa > Arthropoda > Collembola > Symphypleona > Katiannidae > Gisinianus > Gisinianus flammeolus. The sequence continues at coordinate 7,845 of JAIUND010000781.1, forward strand.
AAGTTTCTTTATTCCATCTATTTTTTACAATACATTAAGACTTACGTCATGGCCCAGTTCTATACGAACGAAATTGACACGATATGATTATTCTTATTATTACTTCTGTACCAACAGATTAGTCCAGTTTGTATCCCACGGGAAAAGCAAGGGAATGACTGTGAGAGTCCAATCAATGTCATGGCTAGCGGCTGGGGTATATTTTCCTTTTCTTACTTTAACTGCGCAACCATCGCTTAGATCTTCGTCACTAATAATAATTAAATGTGGATTCTCAATGGACATGGTTTTATTTATTTTTATTTTTTTTGAAGGGACGACTTCATTTAAAGGAGATCCCTCCGCCGTCCTTCGAAAAGTCGAATTGCCCTGCATGAACACGAAAAAATGTCAAAATTACTACGGGAAGTCCGTCACAGATAACATGCTCTGCACTTACTCGGCTGGACACGATACCTGTCAAGTATGAACTCAACTCACAATCAGCTTTACACTAGCAATCTAAGAACTATACTATTGTTATTTTTTATTTTTTGACAATGTTCGATATCAAACATTTGTGTGTTCATTCCTCCATTTAATTGTTGCTTTTTTTTTGTTTTGCAGGGAGATTCTGGCGGTTCGATTGTGAGTTTTCTTTATATTACAATCTCAATCATTTAATGAAGATTCGAATATTCTTTATGATTTGTGCGTTTTGTAAATATATATGTTTAGGATTACAAGGACGCCAATGATGGGAAATATTATGCCATCGGTGTCGTTTCTTGGGTGAGTTGAATGGAGATAAAAATTATGGGATTCGGATGGCAACTATAATTGATTCGTTGTGGGAATGTTTTTTGTAGGGGGAGGGATGCGCTGGAGTCAATCAGCCCGGTGTTTATGCTAAAATAACCAATTATTTGAGTTGGCTCAACACCACCACCGGTAAGACATGAGACAAATCCCGGTAGTTTGTAATGTTTTATGCGAATATAAAAGTTTATACATATAGATTGAACCTTTTTCTCATGGAAATTAATGAGTATGTGTATATAGGTGGGAAAATCGGTTGTTAAAGAAGTCTACTCTCTTCATCGTCTGCACATGGATTTAGAAAATTGTATAAAAACATATGACTATAGTCTAGTGAAGAAAATTGGATTCCTTTGAAATTATAATAATATGACAAATTCCGACTTAATAAACAAAAAAAATGACATTGTAAAACTGGTATTGGTTGCATTTGTTATTTAATTGTATACAAATATATGTGTATTTCGTTATGTTTAGTTAATTAAAAGTAAGTTGAAGAAATCAAATAAACTTGCTCTTTTTTCTGCTCGTGTTTATTTAAGAATACATTAAAATTAAAAGCGATAATGAGTTGCGATTTGTGAATAAATAATTGAACAACTGGATCGAGTTAAGGAGGGCGACAAGCTCGTCCCTCCGCAGACATGTCAGAGATCCAGGACATCACTTCTGGAGATGAGATAAAATAACCGTTATATTGGAATTACATATGAGACATGTTTTAATAAGTAAAGCAATTGTTTACCTGAGACACGAGAATAAACGCCAGGTTTCTTGGAGGCTGGACCACAACCTTCCGAAGCTCCAAAACTAACGATGCCAATCTGTGTGAATTTCCCTTGTAATTTCAGCATGAGAGGCCCTTGGAAGAGTAACAAACAACATGTAATAATGGAAATGTAGTTTTAAATATTCACTTTCCCCATCACGAATAAATAAGAGAGAAAGAGAGAGAGAGAGAGAGAGAGAGAGAGAGAAAGAGAGAGAGAGAGAGAGAGAGGAAATGTCAATGAAATAATGGGGTCAATTACCTCCTGAATCCCCCGAGCACGTGTCTTTTGACGGAGCGGATGCACACATCATCCTTGGCCACAAGTTCCCAGGCGCCGAGTAGAATTCCTTGCAGTTCTCATTACTCATCACCGTCAAATTGACGTGCTGGAGTGTTGATGAAAGGGAACCCTTGCCTATATATATACAAAAGAAAGCCCAATCAATACTCAATAATATAATAAATAATAATAATGAACTCATTTTGAAATGCTTTGTCAATATTCAGTAGGTATATATCAGGATATGATAAACATGAGGAATTTATACTGGCAGTTCGTCCCCATCCGCAAGCAGTGGCAGTGAATCCTTCCCATGTTTCACTTGCAAGGGATTCCTTGGGCAAGCAAACATTAATTAAATGTGGTCCATCTTTGTCTGTGGAGAGAAGGAGGGACTCTTTGAGTCTGAGTAGAGCCACATCATAGTCATTGTAATAAGTGTACTGTGGATGGAAAATGATTTCCTCCACAGAGCGAATCATTTTCGGTGTTTCCTCATCAATTTCCGTATTGTGTTCAGCTAGGACGATCTCCATTTGATGCGCTTCCCAGCCCTGGACACAGTGAGCTGCAGTGAGTATACTAAACACCAATATGTAAACAATAAACAATTAATTAATGAATTCAAAATCGCCCCCGTCAGACAAAGGAAAATATGGGAGGAATATCGTATAAATGCATCTGTGTAAATGTAAATGTACAGAGTTTCTTTCATCATACAATCGATCATTGATTAAAGTTCCGCCACAAAATGGAGCCGAGCCTCCTTTCTGAACGAGAGCAGCCATCCACAAATATTCATTCACTTTTGTCTCGACTCCATTCACAACCCTTTTTTCGGGCACCACTTCCCCACAATCTACACCCATATTCATCATGATTTAATCACTCTTTTTAATCATTCATTGTTCAAATTGCAACTGTAAACAAACGAGAATTACCGCAATCGTAAGCCTCCGCATTCCTCACCAAATCGCTTGGGTTCGAGTTGGTTTCTTTCGGCGAGTTTTCTGGACAATTAATTTAATCGTGATTAAATTGAGAAATAATAATTGGAAATAATCTCATTGGAGTTTGATTGTGTGTGTGTGGGGACTGGGAATTTCTGTACCTTCAGCCGGGCATGTGATTTGACATTGGAAACCCACACCAGGGAAATTATGTGCACTATTTGAAGAAAATCGGATGTCCATAGTGTTGTCCATCGTCACATTTCGGGGCCCTTTTCTCGCACAATATCTATAATCAAAAAGGAGGAAGTCAAAGGTAAATAAAACAAGTGCACTTCTCATTTGATTTGATAATGTATATGTCAAGCACTTGCTTTCTGTGGTCACTTGAATTACTGTTAACTTCAAGATAATCCACACAAAAAAAGTCATTCAATTCAAATTTGGGGCAGGTGAGCATCATTTTACAGTCCGCCTATAATTTAAAACCCGACAAAAAAAAACCACCACAACAATTTCATGCTAAATTCTAACATTAAAATTTAATTGAGAGAGAGAGAGAGAGAGAGAGAGAGAGAAAATGGAAGGAGAGAAAGGCGAAAGAATAAGAATTTTGGAGCACAATCGGGGGACGTCGTTTTAGTTCACCCGAAATTTCCATTGACACGCGGTAGATTTCGGATATGGCTTGTCCATACCGAAATTTGGACTTTCAATTATGAGAATTTCTCCATGTTGAACTTCCGCTTGGGAGTTGCACGGAATTACTGAAAACAAGTCAAGCTGTTCAAATAATCCTTAACACTATATTAATTTGAACAGTAGAATTCACTAACGATGGATAAAAATGTCTATTGTATTTTTACTCTGATGATGTGACTTGGAGAATTGTTGATACGAAGATGCAAAAGCACGATAATTTCGATACTGAGAATCTCCTCCATGATATTTCAATTCTTCCGTCAGCAGTTCCAACTTCAAAAAATTCACAAGAAAACCGGTTGAGATTAACTATATAAAAGAGAGATGAGAGCAGAAGAAAAAGAATGAATGATTGTCGAATTCCAATTCGAATTCCAATTCGAATAGCTCACCTGATTAGGAAATGGCAAGACGGATGAAATGAAGAACAAAAGTACGGGCAATAATTCCAAATGAAACATCTTCCAATCTCTCTTTTTCTATACACTTTGACTCAAAATGTGAACAAATATTTTGATGGAATATTTATATATTTGTATTGGTTGTTCAGTGTCTGAGTCACAGCCGTTCATCGGTTGCACACACACCTTTGAATTTACAAACGGGGGTTTATATAGCAATCAGACTCCAAATAACCTTTCATTTCCTCCAAAAAGTACGTCATTTCTTTCCAGCAATATTACAATCCCCATTTTTTGTCATTTGTTTCTCTCTCTCTCTCTCTCTCTCTCTCTCTCTCACACACACACAGACGATCGAAAAAAATTGAATTAACCAAAACCAAAAGAGATAAATGATAAGACTTTGTACTCTTGTACAGTACAATGAAGTGGAGCAGACATGGTAAAAGTACATGGCAAAAATCTCTTTATTCATGATGGCTTTGTACAAACGACTCCTGACTCGTGTGTGTGTGTGTGTGTACAGAAAATTCTACGGAAATTGCTATAATGATGATCCCCATAAGTATTATTAGAATATGGCAAAAACTTTATAAATCTATATAGCAGTCAGTACTGGAGAATTTATGCTTATGACAAAAAAAGTACAGTCACACACGTTTGTGTGAAGAAGAAACTTCCTGCTTGAATGTGAAGTGCAAGGTTGACATAAAAAAAACAACACCACACAATCCAATCCGATTGCGCTTCCTCAATGAATGCAGTCATCAAAATCAAATGGCACTAAATGCATTTCTGTTGATGCGTTTTCTCTATTCTCTGTGTGACTTGCGAGTGAAGTTACGACTTGTGCTACACTGCATCAATTATAATCCAAACTAGCGATAAACTATAATTTCGTGCGTTCTTCATGCATTATTCATTGGAAAAGTCTGCATGAATATTTTGTGTATAATCTTTTTGTATCTGTATATAGATTCTGTGTGTAGTAAGTATCTACAAAAAAGTTGTTTCATTCCGGCTCCTGACAGTTTCAGACGCACTCAACATGACTAAAAATCCACCACACACGTGTGTGTGGATTTCACTGCTCAACCCCACACAAATCCACACTCCACAACTTCACCACACTTGCTCACATATTTACTCAACTTTTTGTGCGTAATCTGTCAAAGGGAATCCATCCAACACTTATTTAGGTCATTCAAACACTGATGATATGATGGTGACCTTAGCAATGAATCTTCTGCCTTGCTCCATATAAATCCCAGACTCATTCTACAGATACATCATAGTTTTTTTTATTGCATTCCGTCATTCTTTATTTTCTGGACGAGAACGTTTGTATTTTGTTTTGAAATGACAAGAAAATGAAAATGAAAATCCCTCCTGATGATTTTCTAATGGAAATACGGGAGCAATAATGATAATAGTAATGACAGTTTGTGATATGATGAGAAAATGGAGGGAGAGAGAAGAAAAGGGGGGAAGAGATATTGAGTTTCCATGTTCATTAACCATGATAATCGATAACTGTAAATATTGAGGAGTTATGGAAAAAGAAAAGGAAATTCGGAGATGGAGATTAAAATTTGAAAGGAGAAAGGAGAAAAGAGAAAATAGAAAAGCGGCAGGCAGGCAGGCAGGTTGATGGGAAAAGAGACGAAGAGGAAGTTGAGGAGAGTCAAACTCAAACTCAAATTCAAACTCAAAGGGGGAAGGGAAATGAAAATGAAAATGAATAAGTCTGCATCTGACAGATCATTAAATTATCCGCTTCAGATATCTTTAATAGAAGAGAATGGAGAGAGAATTCCATGTGTTCCATATCTATTTCATACAATTTTCATCCTCCAGGATGATTGTCTACCTACCAATCCCGTGTACCAATGCCAGTGAGTGTAAATATGAACATGCTTAATGAATCTGTCTGTCTCCTTTTCTCCGTCTCCGTCTCTACAGACAACGACGATGGTGACATTCATTTATAGTTTGAAGCTGTATATAGAAAAATTAAAATTCTTTTATTCATCCTATCCTTTCTCCTTTCCTTTCCTTTTGCCTTTTCCATCCAAATTCAAATTCATATTTTTAAATTGCTCTCTCACATTCGATTGTCGATTGTTGTAGATAAATATGAAGAATTTGTAATGAACATATAAATAGAAATGGAGTACGAGAATCTGAAACTGAAATTCCTTTTCCTGTTTTTGATTTTGCCGCTAAATGGAGTCACGTATGTACTTTTACTTACAGCGTAAGAGAAACAGGTAATTTATAATTCATCATTAAATATTTTATTATGTCAGCATTCATTGATCTGGCAAATTAAATTGCATGTTAAATATTAAAGGGAACAAAAATCGAATCATTTTGTGTTTAACAAATGTTGAATTTTGAATCATCTTCAACATATAATTTGAAGGCAGTTCAATCTCAGATCTCAGTGTAATTTAATGGGGACTCGAGGAGTAAATTTGATTGTTGTTGCCGTTTGAATTCGACGGCCCACTTCCCGACACTGGAGGAGACGGAGTTGTACTAGTCGTTGTTGTTTTTGTCGTCGTCGTCGTGGTGGTGGTCGTCGACGAAGCAGAGTTTAAATGAACTGGTGGAGCACTGCAAATATATTCAAACAGCAACAGATTGTGATTGATAATCCTACACGACTTTATTCGATTGTCATACATATTTACGTATCAAATGCTGTGCAACTTACGGTGCAGCTGAATGCTGAGTGGTCGAATTCCCGTGTAAATATCCAACCACCTGAGGAATTGAACTGCTGTCTTGAGCAGAAGTTGAGTTGTGTTGACTGTAGCCCGTATTTGTAGTGATGGGGATCTTGTAACTGTCTGGATTGTACTGTGTTTGACCACTACTTGAACTGTTTTGTTGCTGACCGTAACCTTTGACATTTGATTCATAATCCAGGGGATATTCATTGTCGTCATCCTCCTCATCTTCTTCTGGGACATATTCTTCCGCATTGGGGTCTTTAATTAAGTAAGCATACACGGGTACAGTCATTCATCATTTAATTTAATTTAATAAGAGCTCATTGACTTCCAAAAGGTTACACATATGACAATGTAAAATGAGGAAATTAATGTAGGTAAATACCAGAATAAGCATGACCCAAAGAATGACAAATAGCATAGCCTTCAAATTCTGAGAGGAATTGGACATTACTCTTCCGAAAATGCTTGATTTTAAGTACATTCGATGTGGATTCAAAAGCTGGTGGAAGTCCAAGATTACCACAAGCTCTATGTGGATATGGGAATTTCAATGAAATACAACATATACACAAAAATTCTTCAATGGCTTAAATGCAGTCTAATTCAAATTCAATGGAGCAAGTAAAAGAAAAAATGGGACGCGTCTCGTACTGAAGTTCGTGTTGCTCATCGCCGACGAGAACAAATTGACTGGAACAGGAACGCTGTCCAGGAGAATACTTTTGAAAATGAGCCATCAGTTGACATTTCCCATTCGACCAGAATGACCAAAGGCAATCATTCTCTCGGTTCTCATTGTTGTTGTTGGGCTTGTGTGGAGCTGGATTATTCGGCCGAAGATTTACCTGCTGTTTTTTGGGACCACTCGGATATGATGAGGCGGAGTAACTCACGGGACGTCTTTGGTAGCCGGAAGATGATTGCCGTCGATTTCTTACAAGTGTTCTCTGAGGCACTTGGAGCACTTGAGGATTTCTTTGAGTTCGAATGAAATACTTGTGATTTTCTTCCATCTGGATTTTGGATCCACACGGTAAATACTCTCGCCCTTGTACATTGTGTACAGATTCACCCTTTCCCCAAGAGAATTGTAAATTTAATACCAATTTCTGTTCCATGTTCTGAATTAATAACATTTTACAATATGAAGTGGTGAATCATATAAAAAGTTGTGTTTTTTTACCTCCTCCTCAAAGTATCCATGAACATGAGACAAAATGCACAAACACAAACACAAAAAAAATCCGGCACGAAACAAATTCACTTGGAACTTGAGCATCGTTTTCATTTCCCGATTTTGAAACACAACAAACTGATAAAAAAACACTCTCGAGCGTGTAGAAACTGAAGAGATACCCAACTTATTGTTAGTTTTAAAACGATGTTACATATTACATTTAATATGATTTAATTTTGAAATCCAAATTGAATGTTCTATCCGTAACTTTTTATCTATACTTCTATACTGAGGCGTATTGAGAATAATTAATCTCCACAATCCCATCGCATCATTTCCTGTGCTCAAAGTCTCAAAGCAATTAAAGAACTACGAACGAATTCAAAAACACTCCAAAGGAATTTCTATCTGTATTTGGACATATGTCGTGATGGAATGAAATGAAACAACTTGTTCGCTCAATACAATACAAAGAATTTTAAATATTACTCAATCCTCTCCTCGCAGTATTTTATTTATGCATTGCGTTCATTTCTCGATCCTCACTAATGACTAATGACAAATACAAAATATTAAATTTTCTTTCCTTGATTTGAAATGAACTCACAACTCACATCATTTGTGTTTCTTCTCCACACGTCAAAATATCGCAAAGCCCAGCAGTTTTGTAAAAACAACACACGCATCACCCTGCAACTTTCGACTGCATCGAATACAGATATTGCAGTATTGCAGGCTATATAGTGAAATAAAAAAAATACATGCAAAAAATACGACCTCAGAAAATAATGTCGTCTGAAGGTATTTATTTACTGAAATTAATAGTTGAGTGACGCTCACATATTTATAAATAACAGAACCAGAATGAAGAAAGTGTACATGGAAATATGTACTATATTCTATATGCTAAATGAATTATTGCTCTCATACATATATATTTTGTTGTATATGCATTCGCACTAGTTTTCACACCATATTGCATCCCTTGCTTGAGTCTCGATCCACTCGGTGAGCCCTTCAAAAACAATAATAATAATAATATTTATTAAAATAATCGTTTGGCTGACAAAGAATTGATTGTTTCATCATTTGATTTACCTGGCATTCTCGTGTAGACACCCGGAAGATTTGGACGCTAAATATATATACAAGAAAATAAGAATAAATAATGGCACTGACTGCAAAACAATAACAATCAAGTAACTGTGACGAAATGGGAACTGACCCCGCAACCACGTCCCCAAGAAACTAAACCCGCCAATGTGTAATGACTGTCACCACTTTTCTTCTTCTCACTCACGACCAAACCTCCTCCAGAATCTCCCTATTTTTTTTGCATTGAACAAACATGATAATTATTATAATTGTATAGTTTCTATCAGGAAATTGAGGATTGAGGATTGACAATTGAGAATTGTCTCGTGTCGTACCACACAGGAATCCACATTGCCAAAAATGGAGCCAGCACAGATCATTTGCCGAGTGACCACGTCTTTGGCTCGGTAGAAATCCTGACAGAAACTGTCGTTGAAAATATTGACGGTGGCTTGCATCATGGAGTTTGATGGAATCCCTCCTATGTTCACAAAGACAATCAAAGGAAAAACAATAAAAACGAGAAGGGGGAAACGAGGAACGAGTCAATGAAAAAAAATTGAGTGCTTTCTCCGCGAGACGTATGGACGAGTTTCGGTACTTTCCAGTTTCTCATTTCAAGATAAACTGTGGAAAGAGAGTTTTTTTCAAGCACCTTCTTTTGTTAATCCCCATCCGGTCACGATCCCTTCCTGTAGAGATTTTTTTATTTGTGCCAAGATTAGTTTAAAATCTTTGGGGATTTGAACATGAAAACACATGATTGATCGTCTGAATGGAGGTGTACAATTGGCAATTGTACTTATCAAGTAATCGATTTTACCGTGTCATCAAAGGCCGTGTAGGATCTGGTCTTTTGAGGCAAGCAAATGGGAACGAACTGTGACTCAAACTTATTCTCCATCCTCCCGTAATTCCGACGGTCCTATTGAAAATGAAAGAAGGAAAAAACAGAATGAGATTCACATTTGGCATTTAAACAAAGTCTAATCTCGCTTTTATCAGCAACTCTCATCGTAAAAATCGTCGTCGTCGTCGTCGTTGTCATCATCAATTATATGGACTGGAAAATACATACGAATAAAATGTTGGAGTATACTGTAAACTTCATGTACCGGTTCTTCGTCCTCCGTCTCATTTTTGCACCCATTTTTCCTCGGGAACTCAATGGGTTTGTCCAGTCTCAAAAGTGCAATATCGAAATTATACGTGAAATTATCATAATTTGGATGGATCACAATTTTATTGATTTTGGCTCGGATCGTCCCCCCAGGCGTCTCACTTATTTTACTAATGTCATGCTCATTGAGTAACACTTCCAATTCGAACAAACCATCCTTCCGATTCTGTTTCCGACTGCAAGCAAATAAAATAAAATCATCAAAAAAACAAATCCCCCCCCCCCCGTTAGCATTACACAAAAAACAGGACATATTTTTCCTCATTGCAATTAATCACTACGAAAAAATCCTGCACAAAAATCCGGCTACACTAAAAAAAACAAAGATGTCTAAAATATTAATAAATAAATAAAATGTCAAGGCTAAAATCTCTGTGAAATATACCGAGACTGTTTTTATACAATCCAATTAAAATTATAAAATGCAAATTGTAAAGGTTGAAGCAGGTGAATATGGAGTTTGGACTTTGGAATTTGAGGAATGATTTTTGGATGAAGTAACTTTCGCAAATAGCTTTTTGTTTTAAAGGGCATGTGTGATGGCGTCATACTGGTTGGAAAAGTTATTATTATATACTATCATGTTCTTTGTAATGGCGAATGGCAAAAATGGCGACTCTCCATCAACCAAATCCTAAAGTGAAAAGAAATTAGAGCAGTTTAAACGGCATTCCGCATTTCTGTCTGCATTTCATTTCATATATACATAATTTCAATGGAATTGGAATGGAGAGAAATTCTAGATTTGTTAATACAGATGAAAATAAGGACTCTTGTCTTGTTTTAGTGTGGGGGACTGGCAATTCCGACGACCCTAATCGACCGTGTAAAATTGTAAACGGTGGAAGAAGAGACCATCATACGATATGAATGAATCATATGAATGAATCATATGCATAGAGTGCAATGCAATATCTATATCTATACGCAATGCAATGCAATGGAAAGGAATATTATGCGTGCATAATTCTCTGTACAGTTTTTTACTACAGCTCGTTATGATTTATGAACACACGAGGATGAATAAATTTCTTTCTTCCTTCATATTGATGTCAGGGTGTGACTCGGAAATTATTTCATTATTTTTTCATTTCATTTAACGCTGCTCCCAATTCATCCTCAACTTCCTTTCCTTTTCCCTTTCGATTTTCATATATTTTTCATCCAATCATTCAAATTCCTCTCAATTCCATTTAAATTCCATTGTACTTTTAATATACTTTCCCAACTAACAATAAGTACATGATTCCACATTTCAAATCCAAGCAAATCTAACCAATACATAACCAATACAGTTCATTTGTCATTGTTTCATATATTTTTTACTTACTTTTGAACACAGTGAGCAGCTTTTGTTTTGTTTTCCACATATAGAAAATAAAAGATATAAACACACGCACACACACACATATTTTTGTCATTGTCATTTGGTCATTTTCATTCATTGTTGTATGAGGAGGAAACACATTTATGTTCAAATGCCGTATACAAAGATTCATCTCCTTACCTGTTGCTACCCATCGATCATTTATTAAACTTCCTATACATAAACAAAATTCGAAAATACAGAAAACAAAATTGTTTGAAATTTGAATGAATTCCCTTTAAAATAATATATGGTATGAGTACATATATATTTTGGGGATGTGGAAAACCCATTGAGTTTTGATAGCGAATTGATTACCTCCGCAAAAAGGACGATTACTGTTTTCCTTGACCAGGGCTGAAGTCCATGGGAATTCTCCTGGGAATGTTTTCCTTCCACCAACAATCCGTCCTGATGATCGACTCCCTCGTACACCACATTCTATAACATGAACATTACCCATCACACAATAACAATACTTTTTTTTACTGCCCTCTTCTTCCTCTATCTATATACGATATATCTGTATATATATCTACAGAAATACAGATACAGAACAGTTGCAATAACAAATAAAGCAGATGATGACTACATATATGTTCCTCCTTGTGTTTGATGTTTACACAACCAAAAGATTCCATTTCCACATTTTATACTCTCCACTGCATTGTCAAATGATGACAATGCTCCTTATTCTCTCTTCTTACATCTCTACATATAGCTTTGACTTCTTTGACGTTGGCTTTGGCTTTGGTAAACAATCCCAACTCTTTAACTCTAAAGAACATCAAGTTGAAAAATACCATCCACATTCTCTCGTGCTTCTCTCTACTCGGATATGATGAAATATCAAGTGCCATAAATTCTATCAAATATTAGGCAACTCTTTCCCCCTTTTTTTTGTCCTTCATATTGAATCACCTATTCCTTCATAAAATTCTCCTCGTTGGAGTTCCACATATGGAGAAAAGTAAACATTCCCCACCGAAAAAGAACAAAAAAATACCCAAACGGTTTTTTTCCATTTACTTATGACAATGAAAACCTAAAGATATGGATTAAAAAAATTGAGGATTTGTCATATCTGTAAGGTACAAAAAAATTGAAGGCGCCTTACTGCATTGGCCGTATTTGAGGTTGACAGGATCCGAGGACTCGGATTGTGAGACTTCCGACGAGCTTGAGGACTCTTGTCCAGAATTTTGGGATGTGGATGGTTTCCTCGTTGTCGTTTGATCTGTGAGTGAATGAGAGAAATGATTAGAAAACGAAAACTGTTGGATGTGTTGGTTGAAAAAACAACAAAAAAAAATGACAAAAATGCAATCTCATGCACTTCGTCTTTTTTTGTTGTGAGGTACCTTTTCCAGAGCCGGTGACGTCATAGATAGCAGACTCGAGAGTACAAGAGACGGAGCAGTCAAAGATACTGGGTAAAGAGTATGAGCGTGATTTGAATGTCAATTTGATACTCTCCGACGTGGAAATATATGAACCACGAGGTTTCCGATTCCCACAAAACCTTAAAAAGTTTCCATTAAGGGAAACACATTTTCATTTATAAATATGTATATTTATCGTCAAATTAATGGAGATTCCACACAATCACATTCACATTTGATGAGTGTTTTATTGTACTATTATGTATGATCATGATGATGATGATGATTATGTATGATGATGAATTTGAATTTGAAGCTTGTCTGTTTAATAATAAAATTGATTGTTTGTACTTGTAAGTGAATTGATCCGAGTCGGTGAGCTCCATCACATTCTCATCACATTGGAAGAGAGCCGGGAGTTGGAACCAGGAACATGTAAATTTCAATTTACAAGTCCCATGCGACTATCAAAAGAAGGAAAAGATAACAAAGAACATTTCACAAATTATCATAAACTCCTGGCCTGCCTGCCTTTTCACTTTTCCATCACCACCACCACCACCACCGTGTCTGCTCTGATGCTGATGCTGTCTTCTTGAGACTTTGAGAGTTTGAGTTTGAGTTTGAGTTTGAGAGAGAGAGAGAGAGAGAGAGAGAGAGAGAGAGAGAGAGTTTCGAGTGTTTTCATCATCTCTCAAAGTTTCCTCATCGTCACAAATGCTTGGAAAACCTTTTGAATTTCCAATTTGTTCACACAAAATCATCACAGATTCTAATTTTCTCTCTCTCTCTCTCTCTCTGTGTATAAATATATAAATATTCAGAGTTCCCTTTGACGTTGTCAAAATCAAAAGGTGTCAGGGGAAATGAAATCTCGAACTTTTGATTCGAGAGTTGAGAGTTCCAAAAAGTTGTTTTCAACGATCACAACATTTCCTCATTCGTTTCCGCCCCATTTCATTCCACATATTCTCAAAATTCTTCTTAATTCAATTCAAATTCGTCAAGTAAAGACGTAGCGACAGAGAGTTGTTAGCTGCCTTTGACTATATATGAAGAGAAAGGAGAAAGAGAGAAACCAACAACAAATCCTCAACTTTTACTCCCTTTCAACTTTCAACTTTCGCTCACTCTCCCTTGTCCAAATAATGAAAACAAGAAGGGGAAATTCAAAGGGAAAATAAATTGATATTTGATCAGTCTCCTCTCACAATCAGTCTCTCAGTCTCGCCCATTGGATTTTATTAACTCGGACACATCATTTCACAAAGTTTCATCATGACAAAAAAAACTCCAACTCCAACACTCAAACCTGTCAACAAAATCAACTTTGACACAGACGCAATTAACAAGATTCCAAAGCGCGTAGCTTTCTCTCTGTATATAATTTGACTCGATTTGGACAACCTTTTTTGCATTTGTCCTTTCGTCCAGAAAAAAATAATGTTGGGCAGAACTTAATGTAAACTAAAAAAAATATGGGCATACATGGAAATTCCAGGCACATTGTTGGGGTCCTCCATGAAATCCAAAATATGGTGGTTGTGGGAAACTCCTTTTTGTACGATCCACTAGATTTGCATCATTTGGATTTGGATTTGAGTCGGAAGGATTATTGGAAGAGTGAGATTTCTTTTGAGGGAAACCAAGTCCAAGACCCGGAGGAACAGATGAGCCGGATGTATATCGAATGTGAGCAATTACAAATGGATGAAGTGTATAACTGCCACATGGAACATCTACACAAAACAAAAATCAATAAATCCATGTCATTCCCTCATTCCTCCCCCAAGGAATCTCATTATTTATTATTCTTTTTAAAATCTCTTGTATGTAGTTTCAAATTAATTGTCAGTGAATTCAAAATGAGGTTAAAAAACTAAAACGGAATCCGCACGGCGCACAGAGACAAATAAACAATGACAAACGACAAACGACAAACAAGAGAAATGATTGAATTTATTGTTAGTAGAAAAGACTTGCGGATTAAAAAGAACTTGCGGGAGAGATTTTGAAAGGGAGGAAAAATAGAAAGAATGGAAAAGTAAAGAATAAAGGAAAAAGGTAAGGAGACAGAGAGAGAAAGAGAGAGAGAGAAAAAGAAAGAGAGTAAAAGGTATAGATAAAAGTTTAAGTGTGAGGAAAACGAATGGGGGAAAAGGAAAGTCGTACTGTAAGTCGTGTCCCAGCCTGTGATCGATGGCTTTAGATCATTTGAAATTGTCACGTCTGGTGGTGGTGGTTGAATTTGTAGTTGTGGTTTGCCAAAACCCCCATTAACTGGAATTGGGACGGGATATGGAGACCAACCATGAATTCCATGTGGATTATACTGTCCATGAATTCCTCCTCCTCCTCCTCCAGCACTTCCACTGTTACTTATTCCACTGCTACCACCACCACCACCGTGAATGAATCCCGGACCGAATCCAAATCCAAAACTATTGCTACTACTCGCTCCTTGATACACTGCCGATTGGGACTGTTGAGCAAAAAACTGGTGTTGACCCGGATAATAATGACCCTCCGCCTTTAATCCCAAACCAAACCAAACACACAAATCTCATTTATCTCTCTCACAAACAAAAATCCTTTGGATTTACTTAACGATTAATCCCAATTCCAATCCCAATTCACTTACCACAAAATATTTTAATGAGAAACACAAAATCTGAACAAACATGTTCCAAGTCACCATCACCATCATCAAACTACACACAATATTATTATTATTTTTTTTTTATTCCACACTATTTCTTCACTTTTACCGATTTTCTTCACAATTTTATTCACTAAAACGGAATAATAATTAATTGAAAAAACAGACGATTAAATGGGAAATTGATGGACGATGGACGATGAGGATGTCAAATGGTGAAGTGATGCAAAATCGCAGAGAATTTATCAATATTAGTGGAAATGGTTGGAAAGTTTGACAAGTCAATGGACCAGAACGGACAACGATAACATACAAATCATGAAACGGTCGGAAAAGTCCTCAATTCAATCTGATCATTCGTCAAGTCTCACGTACCGAAAATAAATTATTCTATTCTATTTTGTCAACGGCTCTCTCTCTCTCTCTCTCTCTTTTAATATATGAAAAGGAAAAATGAAACTAAAATAAATAAATAAAATAAACACCTGTGGAATAGCAAATAGGCAAATAGCAAATCTGAATTCCCCATCCAAATTTCATCGCCCTTCCATTATTTACATTATTTACATGTGAAAACCTCGACTTGGAATCTGCATTTGTTATCCTTACTTTACTTTTACTTCACTCTCGGCAGCATACCAATTAAAATTCTTCAATTTGATTGATCATTAATAATGTGGATAATTTATCCAACCCAGCACAAATATAATTTGTTAATACCTTTCTTTTAATTGTTCATTAATGCCGTTTACTACACCCAAATTAAAGATCAATGCAATGCAAAGCAATGTACGAGTAGAATTGATGATGACAAAAATAAAATGAAGAGCGCATTCCAATATAATAAAGTGTATTATCTCTCACAATTACAATTATCTGTACAATTTTATTCTCGTCCTTTGTTGTGGATGATTCGTCATTTCAAAAATATTAATATTAATTTCTACACATACCGATTTCATTTCAATTGTTCTAAATTTTCTATAGTTTAAATCCTGAAAAACTCTATGACGTGTTCCGAATCCTGAAATACGGATATGACCGATATATAATATATAATATACGATATGATCGTCGTTCTGAGGAAAGTTTCATATTTTTTTGTTTGAAACGCGTGTGTGTGTGCGCAGAATTGAAATCAAAAACATTGTCCTAGCCCAAATTCCAAACACCATGCAGATGCAGATGCACACAATAATGCATTCAATTACCCAAATATTGAGCCCATTTCTATCTGTACGATATATGCGTTCACTTTTGTCATTCAGTCATTCAGCATTTAACAATCAATAAATCTCACAGTAATTTTTTCATTATCATAATTTGACAAGTCCACACGAACGAAGTGATGAGGGACAAAGAAAGAAAGAGGCAAAAATAGGAAAGAACGGCTGTACATACATATTATTATTATTATTATTTTATATCATTACTGCTGTGTATACAGATAACTGCTGGCTATGGCTATGACTATAACTATAGCGGATTTCTGCTTTTATTTGCTCGTTCATGGGTTAAACACGTCTCGATATCTCTATAGTTCATAGTTTCTTCTCTCTCTCTCTCTCTCTCTTCAGCTCTACACTCGTTTAATGTATGAGAAGAAAAGTCTTTGTGTAGGTATGTGCAAACGACTTTGGTATACCCAAAGAAGGTGTCTTATATCTATCTGTACTGTTACATATGTACATGTACATACATAATATGTGGATATGCTTATTATGTAGATGGGAAGAAGAAGATGGGACGGTTGCTTTTGCTTGCTGCAAAGAAGTGTTGTGAAGTTGTATGGAGGAACGATGGAATTTTCTCAATACGTTCTACGACGAACGAGTAGTGGGACGACGATGAACAGAGAGTTTGTGTGTGTGTTGTTTGAGGATGAGGCACAGCATGTACACAATACCCATCACATCACATCACATACAAATGTACACGTACAATAGTACAAGTACAAGAGGTAGAGTTAGAGACAGTCTGAAGCAGCAACAGACTGAAGGGATGAAATACCCTTAAGGTGAAAATACCTTTGCAGGTAGGAGAGCTCAACTCAACTCAGCTCAGGTGTCGTGATGCGAAGATGGCCGCTTTTATATTCCTCTCTCTCTTATGCATTCTCTCTGTGAGCCAACCTTTCCTTGGTCTGTCTTTAACTTGTATTTTATCCTATGCAACTCCTCACTTTATTCCTTATACAATACACACACACACTCACTTCTTCTTGCACTGAACCCCGTTTGAATCCATTTTCCCATTACATTCTTGACTATTCTAATTCCATTACACACACACTCGAACACACACATACATACATACACGGAATTACATACCTTTGATAATTGGAATAACTTTGACTCCTCACACTGCACTGCTCATCGATACTCTTAATAAATTCCCAATTATCCAACAAAAAAATCCTAATTCTCTCCATTTCTCTGTCTGCTGTTTCTGTCATAAAATAATTCCGTGTGCACATTTCATGTGAGGATTTCCGCCACAGTTGAGAATAATTACATATAAACGTAATAAGAAGAAAATATACGGAAATTCCGATATAGGAATATTAATAAAAAAAATTGAATGATTTCTAATCCTCGGGGGGTTCAAAAAAATTGTCAGCTCTAATTTCCCTTGTGGAATCCCATCATTTTGGTTCATTCATTCTAATTTAAAGTGATTATTTCGAGGAGTGCGTGTCTATTCAAGGGAAGTTTTGTGGTGTGCTCTCAAGTGAAATTAAAGTGTTCATGTGCTGATTGTGATTGTGACAAAATGGGATAAAATACAAAAAAAAAAAAAACTTTTGAAATATGAGGTACACAAAAATCATAATATATAATTTATAATTTATTTACATGTTCAAAACAAGTCGACTGAATGGTGACAATTAAAGTTTACATTTTGTTACTGTCCACGATGACAATTTACAGTGAATTTTAAGGGATTTATTTCTATTGTGTTTACAGTGAATACAGTGGAGAAATGAAGCAGGGGATTTTGAAGACGAGTCAAATGATATTGGAACAAACGACGAGAGGAAGGGATGGAAATTGTTAAGGATTTGCATGTACAAACTGATGATGGAGTCTCAACATGTTCGCTCTCAGCAGCAATCACAACAACAACAACAACAACAATCCCGAGGTGGTGGAGGAGGAAAATATGAAGGAGGAGGAGAATCCGGATCGAATCGCTATAATAATTTGGGTTTTATAAATGAGTCTCCGCATGGAGGAGGAGGACTGGGGAACTCGAGAGAGAATTTGGGAAATGGTCATGGAGGCTGTTCGGATCACAACAGTACGGGGAATAGCAATGGGAAGGGCAAGAGCAAGAGCAACAATGGGCGACGGAATAAAAGTCAAAGTCAAAATCAAAATCAAATACAAAACTTTAATCCGAGTCCCAACTCCAATTCCAGTAGTAACAGCAATAATAATGAGTCCAGTCCCTCTGTGAACAACATGAATTGTAATAACAGTCACAGTAATAGTAATAATAGTAATTGTAGTTTCTCCAGCACGGCCAATATGAACAATAATCCACGTTCAATCGGGAATAAAATCGGGAATCGTCCCATCATTTATGGACAAAATGGGGATGTTCAAATCCCCCCGCATCTCAATACCAACAGCAACAGCATGAGCATGAATTCTCATGAGATCAACTCGACATCGCCTCATCCGGAAGGGCCCCTCTCCTTATCATCGCATCCTCCTCATCCTCCTCCGCATTCTCATCCTCAAGTGAGTGGTGGACAGGAATTCCTTCCGATTTGTGACGCCTTATTTAATGTGATATCCTTAGCCGCCTATTTCTGTGACATTGTCTTTGACGTCCTCACCGCGTACACATTCTACGAGGATGAGGCTCTGCCCATGATTTGGTCCATCCTCGCCATCCTCTTCATCACCTTCTCCACCATTCTAAGTCAAGTGTTCTCTCTCAAATGGTACAAGTGGAATGAGAAGCGTGGACAGCAGGAGGCTCCTTGCTCCTCCAACATCCTCCTCGCCATGCATTTGTCTCTCTGTGGAGTCCTCTGGCGCTACTTCAAACTCTTCATCCCCGTCAATCTCCGCTATGTGAAGAATGAAGTCCGTGATCTCTGTCTCCTCCGTCTCATCCATGGATTTTGTGAGGCGGCCCCCATGCTCCTCATTCAACTCTATCTCATCTGGCTCAAAGCCGGGCCCGAGTCCACCACGGATTTAAATATCGTCTCCACGGCCCTCTCCCTCTTCAATGTCTGTTGGGCCCTCGCTTCCTTCTCCAAAAACATTCGCGAGACGAACGTTCATAAATTGGTCCTCACTTGGCCGGGAGTCATTTGTCAATTCCTATGGCGACTGGGGACGATCAGTTCTCGTGTCATTGCGCTCTCTGTGTATGCAACCATTTACTCGTACTGGGTCTTCCTCGTCATCATCCTCCATTGGTTCTCCATGCTCATGTGGCTCCTCTCCCCCAAAAACATTTTTCACGGTGAGAAAATGTCCACCCTCAAAAAAGTATGGTATTCCTCTCTCATTGCCGTCGTCTACGTCTTCTGCTACATCAACGTTCAGGACAATCATCATCCTCATCATCATCACAACAATAACAACAATCATGGTGCTGCAACTGCTCATCTCCATCACGGTCTCCATCACAAACATCATCAGAAACTCATCATTTTCTATGTGACCATGTTCCTGGAGAATACGCTTCTCTTCTCCGTCTGGCTCATTGCCGTTCGACAAGAGGAATTTTGGTTCAAGAAACATGTGACCACATTGATTTTTGCGGGTTTCCTCCTCGGCATTGCCTTCATGTGTCTGTACTATCGTTATTTCCATGTGAGGAAATTCAGTTATGCGTACGAGTCCGGGACGTCCTCCACGTATCGAAAGAGTCGGAGCTCATCGTTGGTGAATGGGAATGTGTATGGGAGCACCACTTCTCATCATCACATCATCTCCAACAACTCCTCGAGCGTCAAAAGCCCGAGCGGTGGTGGAAATGGGATCCTGGCCAATATCCGTGGGAACAATGACAATCATCATAGTAATCACAATGGGATGGCCAATGGACATTCTGGGGTCAATCTTCCACCTCTTCCCAATGGGAATTTGAATCCAGCAGCAGCAGCAGGAGCAGCAGAAGCAACAGCGGCAGCAGCAGTGATGCCAGATAAAAATGGGAGGAACGTGGTGCATAATAAAATGAATGGTGGGCATCATCATCCAAATGTCCCGGGTGTCTTCAATTGTCGCTTCCATCCGGCCATGAAGAGAGAGAAAAAGAAACCCACGTCCTTCGTCCCCCCACCAGCTGTCATCCCTGGCGGTGGTGGAAATAATAATAATAATAATAATAATAATAATAATACTAATGTGGGCCCATCACCGTCATCCGGAAACGGAACCGGAACCGGAAGTGGGAATAATCATCGGGAAGTCCTCCAAAGGAATTTAACGTCCCCCACGAATAAAACTCATCCGAATATGATGATGAATTTGGTGGGGATGTCCTTGACTGGTGGTGGTGGGAATAGTAGTAGTAGTCATAGTAATGGGAAGATGAATAATCCATTTTGGAAGCGACCACTCTCCATCACGATGGGGGGGAGTGAGAATGAGGGGAGTGTGGGGAGTCGAGTGGACATTCAACAGAAATTGGCAGAGAAGAAACAACAGCAGTTGGCAGAGTTGAGGGAGATTGAGGAGGAGATTAAACAAGGGAAATTGAAGAGACCGCATGTGAGTGAGCGACCCGAGCCCGTGAGTCAAAGACAACCGATCCCATTTGAGAAGAAACAACCCTGGTTCCGAGCGGATCCACCAGCTCAAATGAGTCATCGACCACCCATCATCATCCCTCCTCCATCCAATCATCCGAATGAGAATGAATTCGTCCTGGACCCAGCTGCATATCTCATGTACTCCACTGCTACGAATAATACTAATCCAAATGGGATTGGAATTGGAATTGGGAATGGAGGAGGCGGCGGGTTTTATGAGCAACCGGATTGGAATTATTATGAGCCATTGTATCAAAATGATTTGGAAGTGAATATGAATCATTCGGGTCTGGATGTGGTGGAGAGAGAAGGATCCGAACAACAACATCCACCCCCACCTGGAGGACTGAGGAAAGGGATGAATCCGAGTAGTCGGGATAGCATTTACAAATCCTATCGCATCCCATCCGATATTGACAGTCAAATGTCCCTCCCAAGATCCTACACCCTCCCCAGAGAATTCAAATACAAGAGAAAATTGAGGAAACCCGTCAAAAATGAAAATTTCCTTCCTTCTACTAATTCCAGTGACGGTAAAAAAAACAATTCCCATTTTTAAAACTCAATTCTATATAGTTTAAGATACTGTTTCCAATGTTTCAAGGACGTGAAGAACTCTGCTCATTAATGTGATTTCACGTGTAGATGACTTCATTTTTATCGTCGCAATATTTGTCGGCATATTTTGAATGTCGCAATTTAATTAGAAATGAATGCATGGCTCTACAATATTGTACTTCAGAATCTCCACCATGGAAAACTCTCTGGAGTGAGAGAGAAAGAGAACAAAAAATAGAGGAATGAAAAAGAAATTATCCCCCTTTTGTCTCATCTCCTCCTCAACTTTTTTGTTTTCTTTCCTCGTGTTTCGTTCCTTTCAAGTTTACTTTTTTTCAACAGAGCGCACGAGGTCGACTTTTTGAGATTACAATTTTTTCATGGGAAAAGCTTTCTTCTTTTTTTTATTGTGCAAGTGTTGATTCAATTTCAAGAGTCGCAATTCCTAATTTTTCTCTTCTCTTTTTTTCTTTCTTTTCTTTTCTTTCTCGGTTCGTAGAGCGTGGATAAATCGTTTGTAACTTTCCTTCCGTTCCAATTTACAAATGACTTTGTTTGTTTACTTTCCCCTCCTCTTCCCCCCCTCTCTCTATTTCTTACAAAATCTCAATCTGATTCTGACTCTGACTCTGAACTGTGAATAGATGAGGAAAAAATGAATGACTTTGAGTGTATTCACAATTGAATTGACTTGAATAGGAAAATTAAAGTCTCACTTGGCCACGCTTCAGCTTCCCAGAAAAACTCTCAACTTGTTATTATTTTTCTATTCCTACAATATTTCTATATGTATATTTTACTTTTCCAAATAAATGAAATGAGGAGAACAAGAGAACTTCTCTTAGAGAAGTTCCTAAAATTTAAATTCTTTAGCGACAAGATTCTAATAACAATAATCAAAAAATCTATCACAAATTACATTTGTATCTGTACTTTCATGTTTACATGAAGAAAAAAACGTAGGATTTTTTCGATTTTTCAATGGAAATGATTTATGTATCGTATATAAACATGAGAATATTTATGTCATCATTTTTTTTGTGGGTGGTAGCGAGTTAATTGAGTCGCATTTATCTATCATGAATTGTTTCCTTGTGATGGTTTTTTTTTTGACTTGTTGATGATGAGGAGGATAAGAGATTGAGCAGCTAGATAATAATAGGTAATAATTCCTCCCCGTATTTTGCATTTGGCTTTGACATGCGTTCAAACGAGAGAGTTCCGGGAAAGTATTTTTAGTTTACGAGTGCAGATGCACACAAGAAAAGTCGACAAGTCACAAAGTGAAGGAGATTTCTTCGTCGTCTTCTGGTTCGTTCACCGTGGAGAGTTGAGAGTATTGTGTGTGTGTGTGTGTGTGTGTGTGTGTGTGTGTGTGTGTGTGTGTGTGAGCTGTGAATTGTCGGAGTGTGTTTGGAAATCATTCGAGTTTGATGCGTATCCGATGAAGAGTTTATCTCTATTCTCATGCTCTAGTTACTTTCCTTTTATTTTTATTTTTATTTCTCTCTCCTGTTCTGTCTTCTGTCGTCTTCATGTCCTTAATTATTTTATTTATGTTGGTGTGTTTTGTTTGTTCTTGTTCTGGTTCCAGGTGATGTGGACTCTGGTGAGGATGATCCAGAGATTTACAGTCATTTACATCCGTATCCTCTCCCACTTCCGTCCATTCATCAAGTTCACATGCGATACGTCGGGAGTCGAAGACATCGACTCCACGAGACCAAATTATAGCACTCATATAATAAATAATATAATCCCTCTCCATACACACACACAATTTTGAATTTCAAATGGCGAATTGTGAGGTGAGCGTGAGCGTCACAATTTCACAGTGTCGTTTTTAGCTTTTAGTTGTTAGTCTTTTAGTTTTACATTTTACAGGCTGACTAATTTAGCTGTAATTATAAAATCAAGTTAACTGAACTGAATACAAATACAAATACAAACTAACAATTATTATCACTATTATTATTATGTATTAAATATTAAACTTTACTATGTACACTAATTTATTGTTACTTAACATTTTACTATGAATTGTATGAAACATGAATATTTCTTTGAATCTGTATACTGTGTATAATTAATGTATAATGTACATACGTAATTTCAATTTCGGAAATGATGACAATATGATTAAAAAAATATACGGTACTCAAAACACATGAAGACTCAAGAGACTTAATCCAGATGAATCCATGACCTTTACCTTAAGAGCCTTAAGATTTTAACCTTTACCTTAGTTAAGTTTGCTTAATGTAATGTAATGTACTTTTGTAAATGTAAAATACGTAATCAACTCTCTTTTTTTTTACATATTTTATGTATGTACAATTTTATTATTTTTTGTTGTTTGATGTTTTTTTTTACCTGAAGTGTATAAAGTGTAACATTGTGCCATAGGATTTTCGGTTATTCCCCACAAATAATGTAATTCCTCCCGTCTACCCCCCCCCCCCCATTAATTTATTTATGTAAGATTATTAATTTCTGTACATAACTGTGAATATCTGTAGACCTTTTCGAACTCGAACAATAATAATAATGTGTAGTAATAATAATTATTGTTCTTTATTGTAACGGAATGTAAAAGGAAATCGCTCATAATATTTAATTAATATTTATTGTTATATTTTATTCATTCAATTTCCCCGTGTTTTTCGTTTGTTTGTTTGCTTGTCTGTCTGTTTCGGAATTAATTCAAATGATTGTGAAATGGAAAAAATAAAATGGAATGCCATAAATTCAATTAAACTACTTCACTTCTCGAGATTGAATATCCAAAAGACTAATTTGCTTTTCCTTTTCAGTTCAAATGTCACTTGACAATTTCCAATTAGTTCTGCTTTGATAATTTGTTTATTTTTTTTACGAGAGTCTCAGTCGTCTGCGTACATACTGGAATTCTCAAATGGCCATGTGATGGAGCTCCACGGAATTTATCTTTACAGATATATTATATCTACAGTTTTGAATTTGTATAGTACATACTGTGTGTTGGTTGTTGATGTTGATGTTGATGCCACCCCAAATGAATCGATGAATCATCAAAGACGTTTTTTACTGTGACTCTCTCCGACTTTTAAAGAGAGCGAATACTGAATAAGTACTGAGAAAACACACAAACACACACACAATTACGGGACATTTTCTTATTCATTTCGTCCAAAATAGCAAAAACATATCTTCGTGATATTTCTTTTGAGAGTTTTTTTTCTTCATATTGATGCCTTTGCATTTGCTTTGGCTTTTACTTTTGACTCGGGCAGGCGTCCAAGTTTTAAATACAAACTCTCAACTCGGTCCAAGAAAAAATTATCGTTATGGTTATGGAAAAAGATTTTACATGCACACAGCATGGTTTCCTTTATAATTTTTTTTTTCTCAAGCTACTCAAAACTCTCAAGGCATTTGTTCCTTCTGACTTTGACTTGGCTTTACTTTGGCCCACCACCACAAATACAAATATGAAACAACGAAAGCGACAAGATCCCTCCGAAAATTTGAATCCATACACTCATCTCACAGTTTTCAAGTGACAAGTGAAAAACAATCTTAGCAATTTCTCCAAAAATCCTTCTACCACGTCGTCTCAACTCATTTTTCACTCAGTCGTCAGAAACTCAAACTCGATTACAAATATTTCCACATAAATCCGGCTCCACAGTCAATTTCCAAAATTATTATTATTATTAAGTATATTCCTTGGAATTTACCTGCTAATTCACGTTGACGTTCTCGTTGTCAAACTGTGAACCTCAAATACAGTTAATTTTAGTCAAATTCCACGTGCTTTATAAAGACAAGTTTTTTTTGTATATGTATATAAATATAAATTCTCCTTGGGAAAGTGTTAAAAAAAAACCCCAAAAAAACAATTGAAATTTTAAAATGATTGTGGGTTTGGTCTTTTGTCGATGAGGGATTTCCATATAGTTTTTTTTCGTACTACACTCGTGCTGACAAACAAAAGGCAATCTCATCATTCGTCAAGTTTGGTTTCTCTCATGTGGTGGAACTTTGTAAAGACAAGACAAAAAGTTGGCAGTTGCCACACACACAACTTGACATCCAAAATCCACACACACGCACACATTTCCCTGCTAGTCGGTAAAGTAAAGTACACGCACATTAATACTCTATTTAAACTTTCGACTATATCGAGTTTTTTTCATTTGTTTCAAATCCTCATCTAATCTCCACTGAACATTCACATCCCTATGATATATATAAATTTCATTACACTTCTCCTCCCTCAAAAAAAAACTGACAATAAATCTTGAGAGACTTTTCCCTTTCGACTTCGACTGCTCTCAAACTGTCCACAAACTCATTCTCGAATCCAAATTCAAATTCAAATTCCCTCACGCCATTTCAAATTTTGAATTTCGAAAGTTAACTACAATATCATCATCATTTTCTTCTTGTATACTTTCTACACAAGAAGAATACACATAAGTATTCGGATTCGAATTCGAATTCAAAGAGTCACGGCCAAAACAACAAAAAACGTTAACAAAAAAAATCGTTAAGTGTTAAAATTTTGTTGTTATTATTATTATTATTTATTATTATATTTTTTTGTGAGATTTCCCCTCGTTTTGTCTTCGTTTCCTTTGCTCGTGCTCGTGTGCCAAGTTGGTCACGTGTTGTTTTTGAATTCTAGACATATTTTATGTTAAAACTGAGAGAGAATGAAGTAAAAGTAAAAAAAAAAAAAAATCAAGAGAAAAGGTATTGAGAGAGTTGAGCGGGGAAAGAAAGAAGAGACGCTCGCAATAAGTGTGACGAGAAGAAAAATCTGGTGTTTACTTGTTCCTTCTAATTCGTACACGAGTACGAGTACGAGTACAAGTATATAAGTAGATCAGAAGAAGAGTTAAGTATATGTGTACATATTATAATAATAATATACATGTGTGCACGTGAGATATAAAGAAAACTAACCAAGAGTTTATTGAGGGCCGTAATGAAACTGAAACACGAAACTCGAAACTCGAAATGCCGTAATAATATCGCACCGACGAGAGAATGTCAACAATTTTCCATACGTATGGCAATGGCATGAAATTCCGATATTCTCATTCGTTCAACGTTCAACGAAGAAAACGAAGAGTGTTTGTGTACGTGAAGAAAAGCGATCTATCAGATTTATTTTAAAGAGTTAAAGAGTCCAAGAAAGAGAAGATGGAGAAGATGAAGAAGATGAAGACAGGGAGTGCTCAGAGTACTTAAATACACGTTGACGTGACCCTGTGATGAAAATATCTGGCGGCAAACAACAGAGAGAGAGAGTGAGAGAGAGAGAGGATCAATCCGGGAGTCTAATGAGATGCTGTCTTTTACTTTTACTTGTAACCCAACAATTCCCACTACTTTATCTATTGCCATTTCCTCAACTCACTCTTCGCTTCCTCCTTATTCCATATCAACTATCCGTATAGCAGGAAAATCCTCTCATCTCATCCCAAAAAAAACACACTCTTGTTTTTTTTCTTCTTCCCTTCACCCCACAACATTTCTCGACATTTCTCACCCGTTTCTTATAATTCATGTACGTATCCACGTACGATACGATACGATACGTTCTATCATGCTCGAACGCCACACATTATTTAAACAACATTTCACAGCAGTCTCACAGGATTCCTCATGGAGTATCGACGGAGTCAAACTGTCGAATTCTCTCATGGAAAATCCCAATACATTTTCTTTACCAAAAACAAGTCTTGTGTTTTCGACGGTGTGTTGTGGGTTTTGTGCTTGAAAATTAAGTGTACTACAGATAGTAATAATATCGTAATACATAATACAAAATTGTGAGTGAAATCATCATTGGATTGGCTCGATGGGATCCGAAGATGGATATTATAAAACGTATGAAGAGTCGGAAGAGGAAGAAGCGGAATATGAAGAGGTAAGCCAAACAATCTCATCATTTATTCACATTTAAATTCCATATTTAATATTTAATTTAGAGACTCGAGGCAAATGTTTTGCATCGTGAGCTAATCGAATTCCCAATGTCAACCTCATTTGGATTTTGATTGGCATATTTTCCATTTTCCATTTTCATATTCATTTTCATTTTCATATTCTGTTTCATATTCATTTCAATCCAAGTTGGATTTCATTTCTGAGTGTCTGGATTTTTTTCAGTCACCTTTCATGAAATTCTCATCTCAAATTTAAATTGCATCAAAAGTCTAGATTTCCCATTTTCCTCTGGATATGTTACTGTTTTGCGTCGGCATGAAATTTCAATGAGAGCTTTTTGAGAGCGAGTGAATCCATACGATGGATTTAGCATGTAGATTTAGATGGAAATGGAAAAGAGGGAGAGAGTCGTCGTTGTCGTCGTCGTCGGGGCAGAGTGTGGTCTTCACTGTTGTTTGTACTCATCAAGTTAAAATAGTCGAGACCACACAGTCAATTAAATTTATACGGTGAGAAAACAAAACAATGTGTTTAAATACACATGGGCAGACAGCGAGAAAAGAGAGAGAGAGAGAGCGAAGAGTCGAGAGTAGAAGTAGACTCATTATTTGACAATGCTCGTAATTGGAAATCACTGTCATTTCTTTGTGGGCAGAATCCACACAAGTAAATGTACAGAGTCAAAGTCAAAGTCCCTCCAGCTCATTCGCTCATTCGTTCGTTTGTGAGAAAGGGAGAGAAATGGAGAGAGAAAGAGAGAGAGAGATAGATGCGAGATTTATTTATGTCAGTCAACCTTCCCCAAGAATTAATTTAATTTACTTCAGTTGGCTCTTTAGTCTTCAGTCGTGTAGAGAAAAACAAAATGTACGCACTTCAAAGTCAAATAAACTAAACTACATTGACAACAACACCAGACATCACCCATAAAACATTTCTATCCGCTATCCACGATGATCCCAATTTCCCCCATTCAAATTCTCAGCGCTTCTCACAAGTCACAAGTACAAAAGTACAAAACAAACATTGCATTTTCCTTTTCCATTTCCATTCATTGCTCAATACTCCAACTTGAATTCCCCATACAAAACCTCCACATTCAACTCATCCATAATAAGGAAAATTGGACTGCAAAGTCATTTTAAATAATAAAAACACATTTTTTTTCTAAATCATTGGAGAAAGAATTCAACTGAATTTGCACAGCGCAATCAACAGTTGGTTTTAAAAAAAATGCAAAAATAGAAATACGATAAAAACAACCGGTTGGATGGAGAATATTCTCATATTCTTCAATTGACTGTACTTATTTTAAAAGTTGACAGGACGGCCTCTATTTGAAAACCCGGGTTTCATTTGATCATTTGACGATCGTGAAGATATTTCATGGCCAAGTTGTCGTCTGTCGTCCCACTATTGACTGTTGACTGTTGACTATTTTTTCCTGGCACTCCTCCTTGGCATAACCAACTCTCACTCTAACTGTAACTGTAAAACTCTCACTCTAGAAACATACATATAAAATCCATATGAAATGAAATAATGAGACTGGTACTCTACTACATATACAGATATTTAGTATCATCTTCTTAATGTATGCAAATTCCTCCACTTTTGTCTTACACATTATTTTAATATGTATAAATGTAAATGTAAATGGGAAAGTGTTATTCGGTATTCGCTTATTCTGTATTTTCCGTCCATCCGTCTGTCTGTCTGTCTGTCTGTGTGTTGGAAGTGGTGGAGCTCAC
Source organism: Gisinianus flammeolus (assembly GCA_034699125.1). Lineage (NCBI taxonomy): Eukaryota > Metazoa > Arthropoda > Collembola > Symphypleona > Katiannidae > Gisinianus > Gisinianus flammeolus. The sequence goes on from JAIUND010000781.1 coordinate 37,379, forward strand.
TCTCACATGGTATTTATATACATATAATAGTTACGGGGAGTTTAAAAGTTAAAAGTGTCAACGTAAGCGGACTGGAAAGTGTCCAACAGATTGTGAAATTGAAATACAGTGCATATGGACTTCCCTGCCTGCCGCCTTGTTTCTCCTTCTTCTTCGTCTTCTTCTTCTGCCTTCTCATTTGGCTCCACGTTTCTTATTCAGCAATTTTACAATCATCCTCCATCACCTTACACCATGTTTTTCCCACATCTCCATCTCTACATTCACATACATTGAATGGGAATGGCATGAGAAAAGGAAAAGGAAAAGGAAAAAGCGTTCCCGACATGCAAAATATATAATATAATAATATCTATCGTACTTGAGAGGGAATCCGAATAGTCGAATATCGTATGCGAATATCCACATGCTATTTATCTATAGTAAAAGAAAAAAAACTAGCTGCTGTCCTCTTTGTAGATTCCATTTCCCTGTGCTGTATAGCTGTATAGCTGTAGCTGTAAGATATGTAGTTGCCAGTAAACAAAAATCCGGCTCCTAGTCGTACTTACTACTTAGGTACGTTGTTGTTCCGCTAAACTTATCTCCTTCTTTCTTTCTTTCATTTTCCCATTCCATGATATTTTGGGATACGACGATATTTCTGTATCTCTCCGTTATTTTTTTTTTTCAATGACGATCCCCATCAAAAAAAATATACACACAAAGTTAAAAGTCCAAGTCGGATTCGACTGAATCTTTCTCTTTCTTATTTTTTTTTTGGATTCGGATTCGGATTCCCCTCTCCCCCCATTCAAATCTGAACAAATAAAATTTATACAGATATTACAGACGAAGAAGAAACTAAAAACAAACAGACGAGCGAAGCGTGTTCAGTGTGTGTCATAAAAAAAAATCTATAAATTGTAAAACAAAAAAAAAAATATCAAGTTCACCATCTTATTCCCATTTCCCAGACAGATATAATAACGAAAGAAATAACTCGGTGTGGATTGTCTTAATTTCAATTGTGAAAAGTGCTCACTTGATTTTTCCCCGTGTCGAATCAAATAATCAAAACTATAGTGAGGAAATAACGGGATTTTTGAAATTCCACGGCTGCTGCTCTTGTCCCTGTTTTGTTTTGTTGTAGATTTTGTTTTAAATGTAATTGGTTTCTATCCATATTCTTGGGACATGAAGGAAATGTTTCTTTATTTTGATTGGTGAGTGTGGTGACGGTGATTAGTCAGAGAATGGAAAATAAAGGTGAAGTGTCTGAGTGACAATTAACTCGAAGCTTTGTTTCCCTTGTTGTTTTTTTCTTCTTTCTTCTTCTTCTTCTTGGTTCTCTGGATTTCCAATCGACTTGAAAGCCTAACGAAAACTGATTGTGAGTGAGAGAGAGAGAGAGTTGGGTGATTTCATGTTGATGTTGTACTCGAGTATGAAGAGAGATTGAGATTTTGTTTAGTGGAACAATATCCGTAAGTGCAGGGAAAAGATGGGATGATGATGGTGAAGTGAAAAGGCCGGCGGGCAAAAGTGTGTTTGTGTGTGAGAGAGAGACAGAAAAATAACCTGTGTGGAATCGCAAAAGGTCTCTCTCTATTTTCTACTTTCTATATTGTCGACTGTTTGGAGGATTACAATTTTCACAATTTCCCCCATTTTATCTCGGAGGTTTTTCAGGTTCTCTTGTTGTTGTTTTCGCTGTCGAACACAAAAAACAACGTGGATGTCGTCGTCGTGTTCCTCGTGACTCCTTACTGTTAACGAGTATACAAACAAGTACAAGTGTGGGTTTTTCGAGTGAGACTGAAAAACTTGAACCAACTATTTTTTATTGGCAACTCCTTCAGTTTCCCCAACAACGACAACGACGACAAAAGACAAATACAAATATGAATTTCATCTTTTTCCCTCGTGTCAACCTCTGAGCTTTTAGTTATTTATTTAATCTGGTTCGTTCTTTTCGTCTCCCTTCGTTCCCGGGTTGGAGGTTGGAGAGAATCTTAACAATTGATTCCATTCTCTCGATGAACACCGCACACGACAAATGTATTAGAATCAAAACAATAATAATAATAAAACTCCAAGAAAAATAAGGAGGACAGAAGAAGAAGAAGAAGAGGAAAAGAAATGCACGTTGGGAGCGTGAAAAGAGTTGACAAAAATGAATGGCGAACCGGTAACGATGACACCGTTCAAGTTGTCAATCCTAAATCCAAGGATGTCAAGGTAAACATATATCTTACATCTTTTAACATTCACTTTTCATTTCGAGCATTTCATATCATTTCAATCTCATCCTCATCCTCACTCAATTTACATGGGTAACAAAAAAAAGGCCACAGTCAATTTTCTATTCATTGGCTTTCAATTCATTTTCATATTCATATTCATATGCTTATAAAAAAAGGTTCATTCTCATAAAAACCAGTTTTTCTTTTACATTGCATTGTACATTAAGCTTCAAATATTTCCTCTGGTTTTTTTTAATGCGATACACTTGACGACTTAAACTTTTTTTGATTCCTCACCAAAAATCTTGAGCCAAGAAAATAACGGGCAGAGCTCGCAAAGGAAAGGAAAAAGGAGAACACGCTTTCAATGTTTGTGCTTGTGAAACGTAGCGGATTATTATTACATATTTTTATTATTATTACTTGCTCATTAATTCCACTTCCTTCCACTGGGGACATTTTTTTAACTATCACTTTCAAGTCATTTAATGAAGAAAATCCTTCAATTTCTAAAATCTCAACTCCAAAAAAATCTAAATGGAGCCAAAAAAAAACGTCTTTTCGTCTTTTCCTTTTCAAACAGTCAACGTCTACACTATGAAATTTAATTGTCATGTTTTACACATGCAAATGCAAATGCAAACGCAAACGCAAACGCCTGTTGCCTTTGCCAGTTTCGACGGGGAAGTCGTCAACAACTACAGTAAAATTCGTTTAAAAGGGAACTGAAGGGACCATCAAATCTCAGTCCTTATATCCGGATTCCCCTTTAGCTGATTTTAAGGGAATTCTCTTATATGTGAATGCCCATAGTAAAAACGTATGCAGACTAGATAAAAGTGCATTTGTTTTATGAAAAAGTAAGCCGTATGCTTGAAATTTGTACAAGAAATCGAGCTACATATAACAAATAATCATATTTTTATGTAATTACTAGAACAAATATTGAAATTATTTAAAAAGCTTCGAGATGTCACAGGATTGAGTCAAATTTGACCACAAAGCTAAATATTTTGAGGAGTAAAGTAATTTGTAATTTAAGTTTGCGGAAGAAATTAAATGGAAATGGGCGATGAATCATTCATATTTTTGTCGATTCTAAGTTCAAGTGCACAGAGAAATGAAATCGTTGACAAAACGTATATTTTTTCTCTGCAGCTGGCTTATCTTATTTCGAATTTATTACTGGAACCCTTCATCCTTTCATTTTCTTGGAATTTTGTTTGATTTTAGATTTTACGACCGTGTTTACCTTGACCCAGAACAAAAAAAGGCTCCTCGCAGCCGATTTTATTCCTAAACTCGCATACATTCTCAAAAATATAGATAATTCCCTTATACGCAAGCTGTTGAACCAAATTATATAGAGGGAAATCCTTCCCTTTTACCCGATTTCCCTTTTTTGTGATTCCCTTAAATCCGGCGTAATTTATCATTAAATCATAGCAAACCAACCAAAATCCCAAAATTAGACCCTTTAATACGGAATTCCCTTAAATCCAGCGTCCTTATAAACGGATTTTACTGTATACAATAAATAATGTCAAGCATACGCCGAGACATAATATATAGGTATATATATAAGCGACACATACAATTCTACAGTGTGGTAAAGCTACTTATTTTGTTCGCGGTTAAATTTGGGAAGGGAAGTAATAGAAATATTTAAGAAATAATACATATGTAAACTTTTGCTATAGTCACATTAGTAAATGGTAAATGGCAAATGACAGTTGTCAAGGTTGTCATGACACTGATCAGATGGAAAGTTTTCCAAATCCTGTCCCTTTCTTTCCTTCTTGTCATTCCAATATGCAATATTCAATATTTGTGTGTGTGTGGTGCAAGTCTATTCAAAACTCTCTGGCGGAAAAAATCACATGACGTTTTCCTGCTGTCACTTTGTGTACATTCAAAGCATTTCCGTCACGTTTTCCATTTTCAATGCCGATGCGGGCGGATGGTGGTTCAACTAAAAGAAAAAAAATGAGTCTGACCAAAAAAAAGTAACTGGTGAATAAAGCTTTTATGCATACTTTTATTTTGATGTCTGAATGAGATTTGAATGGTGAGACGGAAATACATATAGAAAAAGGATTGGGATCATTTTCCGTCCTCTCACATTCACATTCACATCCACAGGCAGACTTGACATGTTCGAGGGGAAAACTTTCCCCGAATTCAAAATTCTCACTCTATTCCTCGTCGCCGTCTACCGTCTCCACTGTCATTCCAATGCATTGTAATGTAATGTAATGTAATGTAATGTAATGTGGGTGGGTGGAGGTAAACGGGAATTTAATAGAGTATTCCGATTTGAATCCTCTTGATCCTCCAGGAAAATCTACTTTCCCTTTTCCTTTTTCCCGATTCCAAATTCTAATCCAGCAAAGCGTATTAGCATGGGCGTTTTCTGTACTGAAATTCCCATTGGAAACCCCTCCAGGCTTTTTTCAATGTACACAAAGAAAAATTTCTCTTCAAATATTTTCATCTTTCATCTCGTGAGTTCACGGGGGGGAAAAAAAAGATGAGATGAACATAATTTTGTTTCAACTCACTCAACACACAGATATTGGAATTTACATTGAGCAATTATTACCATGGATTTTGTGTGTGTGTGTAGACTACGAGGAAATTCGAATTTATTATGGTAAATGTAAAGTTGCTTGATGCTCGTACATTCCTTTGACTTCACCTCTCTAACTGTGCCTTTCACTTTTAGTTTCTCTCTCTCTCTCTCTCTCTCACCTTCACTGTCAAGGCTTCACACGACGACGAGAGTGGAAAAGAGAAAGGTGAAAAAAGTCTTCTTCTTTTGGAGGATTTCATTTGAATTTCTGAAATCGTGGAAGTGTTCAATTGATCATTGAGCCAGAGAGAGAAAGAAAAAAAGAGAGAGAGAGTCATTGAAAAGAAAGTGAGGGGAAATAATTGAGAATTCATTTCATAGAATTGGAACTGGAACCGCAAAACTTTTTGGGAACATAATTGAGGAATGAGAGAGAGAGAGAGTGAATGAGAGAGAGAGATTGAGTGAGAGATAGAAGGGAGAAAATGCCGTCAGGTAGTTTCAGGTGGATTTCAAAGGTCTTCTTTACATTTCTCAAGAATCTCTCTTTCTTTCCTTCGTTCTTTTTAAATATTGCAAGGGCGACATGAGTGTGGATTTTTGATGGCGCAAGAAACAGAAATTGGATTTGATGCCCTACGTACGATCACGATTAAAGAAAATTGGGTATTCCAATTCATATTTCACATGAATTGGATTGAGAATTCTTCCTCAATCCTCATCATCATAATTCCACGTCTCTCACGTTTTACCTGGAGAATCCATCATTTTCCATTTGTCATGAAAATGACAGAAAATGTCCAAATGTCCTTTTAGTGATAAACGCTCATTTTGATCTTTGGTTCTCTCCTCCAAAATACAAAGTGTATGCAAATTAAGGAGTGGGCTTTCAAATCCCGTTCCCACAGTCATGTATAGGTATGTAAAAGCCAGAAGGGAAATAATTAAATTGATTATCTGTCACTCTAATTCAGAGGGAATTCATACAGACTTTCGGAGTTCTCTCCCCCAATTTTTCAACAATTGTAACAAATTTTGTAGTGACTTGACAATGAAGGAAATTCACATGATGAGAGCACTTATGTAGGATTTACCGATAGAATCAAGTGTGACAAGTCCATGGAAGTGATCACGAGATTATGCCCTCATTTCAACGGCAACAATTGAAATGTATGTGCATTTTCTGCATGTACAAGAGTTATCGCATCGCTCGCTCACTTGCTTGCACTTGAAGCCTCGAGTGTTCAATGGAATCTGTACAGAAGAAAAAACGAATGAATCAATGGAATGGAAAAGTACTGTTAAAAAAAATCCAACAACTCCGATCTCTCTTGCTAAATGTTCACAATTCCCTTCCAAATTGCTTTCATGAGGGAAATTAAGAGATTTAGAGGAATGTCTATGAAAAGGGAAATGATAGAAATTAGCTGAGTTCTGAGTCATTGGGCGGTAGTTGGAATAAAGACAAAGTGGAGAGAAAGGTGGAACAAGTTGGGGAAAGCGAGAGAGATGGTTGATTTTCTATTTGTAGATTGTAGGTACATTGTAAATTAGCAGATGGGTTGTGGATTGTGGATTGTGGATAGTGGATGAAGAATGAATTCATTCGTAGGGGCTTGCGCGACGGATGGATGGACGGAAGGGAAGGGATGGGAAGAATCCTCATCATCATGTCTATGGCATGATGTGGAAACGAAGGAAACCAAGAGCTCATCAGGTTCCGGACTGACTGAGGCTTTGGCAACCAGAGAGCGAGAGAAAGGAACGAACAAAACGAGAGGTAGCCAAACCATATAGGTACAAATAGCAATAGCAATAGCAATACAAGTAATACATGATAGCCAGCAACGTGTACAAGTACAAACGAAAACAGAACAGAACATTCGACGAAACATACTTACAAAATAACACAAACACATTCGTCAGAGATTCACCTAAAAATTGACTCGTAGGCTCAATTGACTTTCTTTTTCTCTTCCTTTTTTATATTATTGGGTTTTGGCATTTTGGGCTTTTGAATTGTTTATTCCATCCTTTTTCCTTGTTGGATTTCCCAATCTTGACTCTGACTTTGACTCTGACTATGTACACTTGAACATTTCAAGCTTAGCAAACAAACCATCACAAATTGAGAAAAACGGAAACCTCATTCAAACGGAAACTAAAAGTACACGTAGTCCAAGGAAAAAAAGTAAATACAATGAGCGGAGAGTCCAAAAACACACACAGAATAAATACACTCCATTCACCTCTCACATGGACAAGAACATGCACTCGATCACTTTGAATACTCAATACTCAATACAGTCTCAACTCGTTGGGTAAATGATTTTTTTTTACCGTCTCACCCATCTCCAAAGTCCATGATGACATCCCAACTGTCCATTTATTTGACTCACTTCCACTCTCTTCCATGAATTTGATTATTGATCCATCGTTTCCCAACAAAACACAGTCCGAGTTCTCATTGTCATTGTCAGTATAGAGGCAATTTCCCCCGTCAAAGTTTAAAAATCCTAAAAGTGCAATACGATCGTAATAATAATAATGACAAGATAACGACATATTGACAAAAACTAAGTAATCCAGTTTAAAGAAAAGAAAAAGCCAAGCACTAAGAAGAAAGCTCAGACATATTTTTAAGGGGAAACGAATAATTTGGAGTGGGAAAAACGGAGGATGTGGTTCTCTCTTTTTTTGTCGGCTTGTATCGTAGTTGCTTTGTTCTGGAGTTGGACGTGATTACATTATAACAAGTCAAGTCTGAATTCTGAATTCTGAATTTGAGTCCATCTGCTGTTGGTTAGCAACTTCATCGCGAGTGTCAAAAATAGGATAAAAGTCAGGACGTTGTGGGATGAATGGACATGGAACACGGAAATCAGTATGAGTACAAAGAAGAGGGAAAAGAGGAGAAAGAGCAAAGGAAAACTTGTCACACGTTACAATCACAATCACATCCCTCCTTGACTACTTGTAACTCACCGCAGCATCTCTAACATCTCTCCAAGAGCAGAAGCAGAAGCAGAAGGCATCAAATTAAATCATTAGCTGAACAACAACATAAAGATCAAAGTCCAAAATTCCAAAAGGTCCAAATCTAATCCCAACAGAAAATCCAAGTGAAAGTATAAATAAACTATAATAAAGAAACTCGACCAACCATTAAAATGTGAATGTGAGCGAGGGGAAAGTGCAAACGAAACGAAACGAAACGAAATGAAAACAGCGGACACCACCTTAAACCTAAAACGTATAAATAAGCTCCCTCGTCAAAACATATTTTTTGTTTTCGCACAGACACACACACACACACACAGAGAGAAGAGAAACGCAGAAACAGTTGTCAGTGGCTACAAACGTTCTTTTTCTCTTTTTACTTGCACTTCTACGCAGTTTGTGACCCGCGTTCTCTAGAATAACAAGATAAAAATAACAAACACACGGACGAGAGGAAATAACAAAATAGAGATAATACCGAACGATCAAAGTTGTTGTTGCTTTGATTTCCGATTCGATATTTTCCTTGAAGAAGAAGAGGAAGAAGAAGAAGGTGAAGAAGAAGACGAAGAAGGAAAAGAATAAAGTGGAGCGGTGTGTTGAAGGGGAAAGAAAGCAACTTGAAATCTGTCTCTGGTATACGGCAATTCAAATGCTACCTAATTGCCATTTGAAATGAAAAGAAATAAATTGGATGGGAATGTATGGAGGAATTATGTGAATGTTGGACATTCGAATGGACTGCTGCGTGAATTGTTGTTGTTCAAGGGAAAAGTAAAGAGAGAGAGAAAGAGAGAGACAGAGCAGTCGTCGGTGGGTTCTGAGTTGTTGAGAAGGAAATCCAGTCGGGAGTTCTATCTACCCGCCACAGTTCAACTTCTCTTACTCTTCCCCAATATCCCGACAGTGTACAATTTCCAGTGTACAGTGTTGATCGTACGGAGTGAAAGCGAAGGCGAAAAACTCAAACTCAAAACCGACAAATGGAACAGGAGGAAACGGGAGAGAGAAAGGGAGAGAGAAAGGGAGAGAGAAAGGGAGAGAGAGGGAGAGAGAGAGAAGCAAGTAATTCAACGTTCTACGCGGGATACATAACGTGATTGCAAGTTGAACTCGGACTTGCGTGCTCGTCCCAATCTTCACTGATCCTCAGCGGCTTTTACTTGATTCTTCCCGGTAACTCCTTCTCTTCTTTATTTTCTCCAGCTCTCCATTCTCCATACACAATTCCCTACCTTTTATAATTCTTCAACTTTTTCTACCTCCATCTCAAACCAACTATAACAAAAAAACGCACAAACACACACACACACACACACACTAACACACACGAATCAATTCAATTGTCCACACACATCAACAAGACACAAAAAAATTAACTCAACTCCCCTGCGCAAATCCGACAATACACAAAAAAAAATTCACCTTCTCCATCATTTCATCCGTCACTCAAACGATCTAACGAGACTTTTATTCAAATTTGAACAAGAAATAAGAACTTGCACACCGAATCTCCAACTGAACTCAAATTTCAACCACAAGGAGAAGAATTAACCATTGCAAATATCAACTCGGAGAAAGGACAATGAGAGTTTGTGGTGTGCACGGATTCCTTGGTGAAAGTAAAAGTGGGAGAGTGTTTGTCTGAGGACATTTAGACGGTGGTGGAGGCAAACGACGTTTTACACTTTACGTTTTATTGGATTTCTGAATGAAGAAAATTTAAATATTTTAAATTGGTGTAATTTGCCGGTGGTGTCGAGTGAGTCGAGTTGAGTCGTCAAGAGAAAGTGTGTGTAGGAAAAGGAAGCAAGAGAAAGTGAGGGAAAGGAAAACCAAGCGAGACAAAGATAAGTCAAAAGGAGCGTGAAGACATGGGAAAGTCAAGTACCAGCAGTTGTCAGCTTCACACACGGTGCGAAGCATGTGACGAGTAAAGCCAGAACCACAACCACAACCAGAAACAGCAGTGAGTGGAGGAAAGAAAAACCAACAGAAAAAAACTTGGTGTGGTGGAAAGTTCTGTGCTGCATTCAACAAGTGTGCCATTCCATTCTCTCCTTTCCTTCTCCAACAGCCATCCCCCCTTTTATTCTCTGTCATCTCTTTCCTCATATCACCAAGAAACACGAGAAACGAGAAACGAGTACTCACCCCAATTCAATTGTTTGACCACCAAAAAGTGAATTCATTTCCATTTCAAGTGTATCATGAAAAAAATTAACCTCAATTTTCCACTTTGAATGGTAAACAGTGTCAACATTTGTAGATTGAGTGACGACAGATAATCAAAAGTGTGAATGCACCCCCAAAATACAAAAAAACTTACTTGCGTCGGTCGGAAACCAGTCGGAATTTCAATGTAATTTGGTACGTTTGAACACAATGTAAAACTCTTCTTTTATTTAACTTTGTAAATGTCAAATGTCAAATTAATTAAATATCAAATTGGACAGAGTATAAAACAACTTGTTTGGGATTTTAACTCTAATTCAAAATTATCTGGGCTCAATCTTTGATAAAAACTAGTGAAATTCCAAATGCAAAATTCAACATTCGACATTGGAAATTCTAATTAGGAATTGAGTTGAGTTGGGAGAATTTGTGTGGGAGGGGAGAAAAAAAGGAACAATGAGGATTTGTCATCCTGTTCCTTTCTCCTTTCTACTTTCTACCTCTCCCAATCTCGTGGTCGAAGCGACTGCAACGAAGGTGAAAAGGGGAAATGTAAAAAAAAGGAACCAAGTTGACTTGGCTCAACATACACAGAGACAGAGATAGGTACAGCGACAAGGAGTATTCCAATGGAGTGTGGACGGCGTAGACTAACCTACATACCACATTGACACCATTTAACCACCACGCGTTTACCTTTACCTACAGATACAACAAAGTCTCGCTCTAGTTTTCCCCCTGTCTGTTGGTGATCCACTCAGATACACAGACACACAGTCACACACACACACAGACACAAACAGACACAAACTCACACTCAAACTCACACTCAAACTCAAAGACACACACTCTGATCTGGGAAAACTTTTTCTCCTGGAGCTTAGGTGAGTTTGAGGATGCATAATAGATAAAGCGAGGGGAGTTTGACTCAACTCAACTTGACTTGTCTGATGTCTGTTGGCTGTTGGATGTTGGCTGTTGGATGGAGAATCCGCTAAGTACCCAGACGACTGTCTACCCGCCTTCTTTCCTTCCTTCCTTCCTTCCTTCATTCTCTAATGACTAATGTATATGCAGCTCCACTCCACGTGCTCCCATCCAACATACACACACACACATAAATACACACACACACACACACTCGCAGAGTCTTCACATTATTCTCTCAAGACAACGTCATTGAAATTAGTGCGAGAGGTGAATTAGTCATCCCTTCATTTCATGGTGATGTCAAAAATCCAAAGAAATATTTAAATACAGAAGAAAAAATGGACGATGAGCCTTTGATAAAACGCAGAAAGGAAAGGAGACGAGAGAACACGCACGTCCGGATTTTGGATTTGAATTTGCAAATGTAAAAAAAATGTTAAGTAAATTGTCTATTAGAATTCAAAATAGGATTTTGGGGAGACGTTGGGAAATGCGTAATTGCTGACGATGAGTTGGAGCTGATTGTGAGGATGACGTAATGTAAAGGAGATTGGAGAGAGAGAGAGAGAGAGAGATAGAAAGCGAGATATATATAGAGAGAGGGACCTTTGAATATCGTTGTCCTCTTCAAGTTGTCCTCTTCAAGTTGTCTCCTCACTTATAACATCAACATGGGCTCTCTTTTAATGTGAAATTCATGTTTAATGTACCAAGTTACATTTTCCTATGAGCTCTTCTTCTTCTTCTTCTTCGTCTTCTCCGTCTTGTTATACTTCTATTTTTTTATGTATGTGAGAAAGCGACTGTAGATTCATTTTATGTGCGTAGAAAAGAAAGACATGGCCGTGTCTAAAACCGTAACTCGTACGATTAGTTTTTTTCTATGTACACTTTGAGTTTTCTTCTCCTGCCTGCCGCCCTGTTTGGTATGGCAGTTTGTTCTCGTTAGTGTTAAGCTGGACTTGTGATGTATGAATCAAGTCAAATGTTAAAGTTTAAATGGCCTTTCTGGGAGAGAAAACCCCAAAACCGAAAACCCCCGTCTCTTGACTCTGTCTCTCTTTCTCTCTCTCTTTCTCGACTCTCGATCCTTCCGTTTACAAACTGACCATGAGCTGTCTTTATTTTTCCTCCCGTTTTTCTACTCTCTCTCTCTCCTTTTTTCTTGCTCTCCCTCCCTCACCCATCCATGAAAACAAACTACAAACAGTGTACAGAGCATTGGTACAGACGTTGAGCTACATAATGGAGAAAAGAGCCGTTTTTATTCTATCCTTCTATCTTTAACCGTGATCAATCAATGTTGTGTTATTAGAACTGCATTTATAAATTATAAGTGATGAACAGTCTGGCGTCTAGGTCTAGCTCACATTTCCTTTTGCCATACATAAAGATAGAGAGAGAAAGAGCGAGAGAGAGAGAGAGAGAGAAAGGGAATATAAATGGCAATAAACATTGAACCATATCAAAAGACCTTTTCATCTCATTACAAAAGGCTACAAATTACTTACATGTGTCCATCTGGCAAACTGTTGATGTGGATGTGGATGTGGATGTTGACTCCTCACTCACTCACTCCATTTCCTTAAGCCCCATCCCAACAGAAAACATTGCACGACTTTGGCAACAACATATTTAGCTATTTCTTTGCTCCAAAAAAATCTTTTCCATGAGGACTTTCAACACAACTCCAATTGGCAACATCTCGTCCCATAATTTTTTCTTATTCTCTTGATGAATTTAATATGTATTTATTTCAAATTTAGTAAATTTACAAATGCCTTTATTTTCCTTTGGTAGTTTTATAACCGTTGTAGTGTTGTAAATGGTTAAAATGGACGAAAAGAAGTCGTGGAGGAAAATTAAAAAAATGGATTCCATGGTTTCTCTGCGTTGACACAAGTAAAAGCTTTTTGTTGAGTTTGTTTTTTTTTTGGTATGAACTCTGTTCTTGTTCTTCTTGTTAAATTATCGTTCTCACATTCAGTTGTGTTGAGTGAGTCACTGTGCACAGAGACAGAGACAGTTCGTCTAGTGAAGTCGTCGGGTAAACTTTCTAATTCTCTCCGGCAGATTCCCATTTGATTTGTCTAATTTTGAGATGGGTAATCCATCATGGATTTAATGCCTTTACTTTATTTATTCTCCTTTGGAGGGCCGTCCAAAGGCGGAGACGGGAAAATACTTTGTTTCATTTTTCATTCGAGCTCCGAGTCCATTATTTATTATTTTTCTACCTCCGAATGGATGCGAGTCATCAAAGATTTAGAATCATCCCAAATCCAAAGTTTTGCATACATTTTCATCCCTCTCATGCATTTTTTTTCCTTAAGGGAGCGTGTACAAAGTGAGTCACTCGGGTAGGGGGGAGGGGGTCTGAACAAAAGTGACGCAAAAGTGACATAAGCTGGTTGGGGGGAGGGGGGTCAAGAAATTGGCCTTTTTGAGGTGATTCACTTTGTACACAGCCCCCCAAAACGCATTTGTCATGTAAAATTAATAGCTACATGAAAAATTTCCAATTTTTTAAAGGAAGGACAGTATAAAAAAAAAAACGTATTTGACAAACAAACATACTCAAAATACAAAAACTCGCCTGTATCCACTTTTAATAATCTGATTCCTTTTTAATTCATTCAAAATTGAGTTTTTTTTTGGTCTTTGAGTAAACTTTTCTTTGGAATGATATGATGCAAGATGAAATGGAACGGAAAATCTTCAAATATTTGATCGGTATACGATTACGGTTTGAACTATTCAAATCATGGGAATCATTCTGGAACATCTGTTTGTCAATTCAAATTAATTTTTCTTTTTGCCCAAGGAAAAATGAGAATTTGCCAAGAATTCCCATTAACGATAAATAGTATGTACAATTTACATGTAAATCAAGCGTCAAAAAACATTTTTCTTGTATCAAGTCAAACAATTTTTTTACAATGTTGAAATAAATACGATAGAAAAGTCAAGGAAAAAAAATGGTTTGATTTTCATCACGTTTTTTTTCCATGTAGGAATGAGAATAATTGGGAACGGATTTCCAATTTCTAATGTGTCATTTAATTTGTAATTCTTCCCTTCGTTAATCGAGACTCGGTTTGAGCAGAGTTCAAAGATGAAATTTCTTCTTCATCAATTCCATTCATCTGGTATGAATCTCTCCAAATTCTCCAACTAAACTCTAAAGTCTACACGAAAATCACCATATGTAAAAAATGAAAAAAAAAATCCCTCATCTTCCCCGATTGTAAAAAAAATACATGCAACTCGGAGAGAACGAGAGAGAAAAAAAGAAGGAGAAAGGCAGATTTTTGATTGCATATGAAGAGGAGAAAAAACTCGACATTTGAAACGATATCAATATTTTTCATTTATTTCATGTCATTCAACTTGAGCCTCGAGTTTTGAGATTTGTGAGCTAAACGTCCCCGTTTCCTTTTCCCTTTCCCCGATTTCAAAAGGATTTTCGATTTCCCTTTTGAATCCCGAAATGAATCTCAGGTATATTCAGACAATCTTGAGTACTTTCTCTCTCTCTCTCCAGCATTTCCGCCCGCCTGTCTGCCAGTCTCTCTCTCTCATATCAAAGGATGTGGGTTATTTGGTTGGCCTGTAGCCGTGTAGTTTCAGTGCTGTGCTTGGACTACATAATTAGAATCTTTCCAGTTCAATCTCAGACAAACTCTCATGTTTACACTTGTCTCAGTACATGCACTGAATATCTTCTCTGCCTCTAGTTCCAGCTCAACTTCAGACACAAACAGAGATCAACTCAACCTCAACCGGTGAAAGCAAATAACAAACACGATAGATGAGAGCAGAAAGAGAGAGAGAGAATGAGAGGGATGTGAAGTTTATTTGAACTCGCATAGCCAATCTTTCCCTGCATATCTTTATGGCAACCACCGCCTTCTCCTATGTACTTTGTACTTTGATATTGAGAAAGTTGTTTAGTGTTACAACTCCAAATGACTTTCTTTTTAAAAAATGATTCCATAGTTCAAGGTTTGACGTGAAGCTAGAAAAACAAAGTGTGTGCACACAAATCCCCAAATGAATTCAAAAAAAAAAATTACAATTTTCTCGATTCTCGATGATGATTCTCAATTCAGAATTTTGGATTTGCATTTCGCAATATTCTACGACAAATATCCCATTTCGCGCTCGCCTGTTTAAACAACTTTTTTTCTCTCAATATGTGTCAATTCTCAATGGGACGAGACGGAAGTTGAAATGCAAATGAGAGAGAATTCATTTCATTTTGTATTCAAATTCCAAGATGACTTTTTGAGAAGGAGCGATAGAAAAAAAAAGAGAGAGAATTTGATAAACAAATTGAGGAAAGAGAGGAAAGGGAAAGGGAAAGAGAAAGAAATTCATTTATAAGAGAAAAAATTCTGCGGATGTGAGAGCGAGAGCGAGTGATTGAGTGAGAGAGAGAGAGAGCAACCTGAGGGATTTACATATACTTCTCGCTTCCTTCTGTAGTATTCCGCATGGTTCTTGCGTTTCTCATACATAGATTGACAATTCATTTGATAAATCTCGAGCATATGTAGACAGAATTCAATGTAAATAGAAATCAAATGGAAATGAAAGGGGGGGGGGGGGGGTGGGGGAATTCAAATCCA
>JAIUND010000782.1:0-52885 GCA_034699125.1 Gisinianus flammeolus
ATAAGTGAGGCTGGTATTACCGGATACTATACTAATACCTTGATATAACTCAAAACTATGCATTTATATAACAATATAATTATGAGGTGCGTGAAGATGTATAAATTTACACACACTCTTATATTACGGTAGTTAACACTCCTGTTATTGTTATAGTACATATATTTTTCAAAATATCATTACTGCATAGTGCATACACAATAATACATACACGTATGCTCCTTGCTTACATATGTGCACACGAGAGCAAAACAAGACATTGTCTTATCTTTTGAATTTATGTGAATGTCCTGAATCTCCTTCAAGGTGAAAGACAAAAATGTAAATTGATATGTAGCAAATTGTTTCATCATTCAGCGAATTAATATGCCGCTAAACCATGAACCATTTGAGTAAGTGCTGCAGATTTCATGCTTTCAATCAAACCGTAGTTCGTAGTAGTAAGTAGTAGTAGCTTTCAGTCTGTATTGGTTCAGGAAATGCTACGCATATATAGAATTTTGAAAATAAAAAATTATCAAATACACGAAAGAAGGTTTGTTTAGTCCCTGTCGAAAGTTTAAAACTTGTAAAGGCTCGTGACGCTGTGTGTGTAAGTCTGTGTGGAGAGTTTTTTTACCTCCGGCAGACGTCGTAGATTAAGAGTAAATTTAGATTGAAAAAATTATTCCTCTTGTAAAGGTACACACTAGTACACAGACCGTTTTGCTCTTAAAATAAGTAAATAAAATCTTATATGGGCGAAAGAAATGCGTTATAATAATACTTATTTCTTCACAAATAGTTATTACTAGTAGAATTGGGATCCCTATATGTACTTTTTTTTTGAACTCGACGATGTTTTTTACTCTGTTATGTTTAACGTTTGTAGTGATAGAAACGAGTCATTTCAAATGACTTAATTTAACGTTAGACTTGATCATAGTTATTTAGGAAGAGTGGATTGTGGAACACGAGTTTGAAAATATCCGACAGGAGTAATATACATATGTAATTGTAGTGCAGGGAAATAACGGTTTACGGTTTCGCCAGCTCACATATTATTTTGTTTCCAAGATTAAGGAATGTGTGGTCAGTTACTCGGTTCTGCTTGAACCTCGTAATTATTTAATGTTTGTGTTGTAGATTTTGTAGGTATAGCTGACTTGGAATGCTTAGGATAAATGATTTTGTTTCATATACAATTGTTCGTAAATATTTTTTGCACTTGCTCCTTAAAATGTTTCGTCTGTGCAAACAGTGCACACTTACGACTTCGTTAGTTTAAACTTCACTATTTATAGAATTTTACTTTTTCATTCAATCAACTTGAATGTATTTACTACGTGTGTTCAGTTTGTTGTAAGAAGATGAAGAAAAATGGGCTTTTTGTTGTTTTAGAAAACATTTTGTTTTGTTCTTGAATTTAATGAAAAATTAGAGTCTGTCAACACAATGCCTCGTCAAAACTGTTAATAGGGAGAGACTATAATGATATTGAGAAATTGAAATGGCGTGTGTACAAGTACTGAAACATGATGAAAACAATTTATTGTTGAATTTTATCTACCCATTGAAAAATTATTAAATAGACGTGAAGGATGTTGATCAATGGGATGGAGATCGATAAGCAGAAGATGGAAAGTTGATAAAAAGATGGTATATATGTATCTTTTATTGGTCGTCCTGTACTCGAATGAACTTTAAAATGCCGTTGGGTCGATTCTCGGAAATTCCCCAAATTGTTTTGGTCATAGGTATACTTTTACGGAGGAAAAAGAAAAGGAATTGAGTGCCATTATCTGCACTTGTTTACTCACTGTTAATTAGAAAAATCCATATGTGTGTGTGTATTTAGGAGATTGCCTACATGAAAAGATGTTTTTGCAACTACTGCAAAATTATGAAGTTACGTATTTATTATTTATCAACTTGAGGAATTTCTAGCTCAGTAAGACAGTGCCAATCATTTCTGTGTTATTCTTTTTTGCTCAGATGACTGTGAATTTTCTACTTGTACTCGTCAACAATTGTGTAAATTGGTGTACATCTATACAATCTACACTGTATACTCATGCAAACAATTATCAATCTCAAATCTGGTTTGTTTGCTTCGTGTACAATTTTATTGACACTGACAACTACGGGTGCTTATTCTGTTATTTAATTGTGGTTAAATCACACTACTGTCTGTAGCGTGTAACATAATGAGCCTCATTATCACATAAATACTAATAAATACTGTACAGATATACCTGATATCTCGCACGTACATTATCCGCAAAAGCCAATTACATACTTGCATTGGCTCACATTTCTTTTTTTGTAAATATATTTAACAATACACAATATTTTCTACACATACATGAAAATTGGGTTGAGGTTTTTCTAAAGTTCAAAAAGGAATTCATAACCATTACATCTACTCGCATTAGGAATCGAATGCTTCCCTGGTTTCACATTACAATATCACTGGGTTTTTGCAGTAAGAAGTGACCAACTTTGTCATTTATAATGATTCGAGAAGAAATTAAAAATGTTGCGAAAGTGCTATACAAACATTTTCTTCTTTCAATTCATTTTCGTTTCTTTGAAATATATGTGCTTGTGCAGACATTTCTATCAAAGATAACTCGGTGTCGATGAGGCTTTAAAATAAATTCATTCTCTAATTAAGATAATCGTAGCCGTGGGTGAAATCAATATGTACGTCTGTGTGGAATAATTCTTGTAAGGTGATATTTACAAATCATTAAGATTGGATTAATGATACGTGATTAGTGAGATGTTTGAGTGAAGCTGTTCATTTGAAAAGAAAAGCGCTTTTGGGAAAGTAACAAATGAAAATGATGGTGATTTTATTTTATTCGTGAGCACATCATTCCTTCCTGTTTTATCAACCGAAAAATGGGAATTGGTTTTTGAATGTCAAGCTCACTTGTATCGAGTCACAGAGTTTGTTTTGGAATTTGATGAAAAGACATTGTCATTGTCGTCAGGATAAGAGGGATAACGTATATAACTGCAGTCATTAAGCGGAATTCTCGTAGTCTTTTGTCTATATTTTTTATTTAATTCATAATAACGTAAACAAACGGTAATTTTTCTCACGCCTCACAGTGGGACGGCGTCGTTGGAAGTTTCAAGTTTCTTGAAGGAGTAACTTGGAAGCAAAAAAAAATTATAATAATTTTTTAAATGTATTACGTTATATGTGGAAGTCGTCTGAGTAAAAGTATAAGTAATTATCCTCGTGATTCTAGTTACGTTTACGACTTTACAGGTCTGTAATTCCAGAGCTAAATAGATGAATAAAGTTTAGATGTTTGAAGAAATTGTTTGACACAATCAAATGAGATTAAAATAATACAATGGAATGTAAATGTGTAATGTGTACATGCTCTACAAATCAATTTCTTTGAGTTTCCATATACATACTACACAGAATGAACACAGAATGAACACAGCTATAGTAAGTAACAAACGAGGAGGATTTTTAATGTTTTTTCCCCTGTGGATTTGATGATATTAATCTCTTGTACATAAATGAAGATGCAAGTAAACTTGGTTTTACAGTCTGTATTTATCTCAAGTGGGTATAGACTTCTCATGTTCGACATACCGTAAAGTGTAAAGAGATGAGAATACAACAGCAGTCTGTCATTGGTATACGGCAGCATACGCAGTAATACCGTATGCGTATGAGAATCATTGACTGAAGTTTCCCTTCAAAGTCAAAGTCAAATCCCATCGTCCGTCCGTCCACAGTCTCCACCAGTCCACACACAACATCAGACCAAACGACCCATAACCTTAGGTATCATAGTCATAGTACATTTCTTGTATGTAGTTGTTGTGGTAGTAGCCGGAGTATAAGGTAGGGTATGTTTTCAATCTTAATACATATGTACATACTAGTATTGTAGTACCTACACCACATAGTAAATAAATGGGCATAGGTAGATAGAAAATTGGAGCCAACGACTAGTTTGTTAGTTAGTGTTTTGTTTACGCTATATGCTATATCCTCTCACCGTTGGGCAAAACAACTTGACGTGGTAGTCATAACTCAGCGGTGCCTCAGTTCATTCAAAGAGTAAAGTGGAAGAACATCTCGCTGATTGCTATAAAATAATATATGCAGGAAATCAACATGTTTATTTAGTGCAATCAATATTTTATTTTTTTGAAAAATTGTGCATTAGTTCAGTTGGTTGTTCTTATAATAAATAAATAGGAACGTTGGAATCCCTATATATTCATTTCTCCAGTTATATACAAACGTATTCTCCCGTTGGTAGACAACGTTTATACACTACATCATCATCTTTCAGATGATGATGATGAACTCAGGAGGAAGTGGTATAGGTAAGTTGTGTTGGCCCATGCAAGAGACGGCAAACACCTGAGCTAGTTGTTAGACTGAAAACCCACATTTGACATTCACGGCTTCCTTTTCACTTCCAGTCGTCGTGTTGACTCTCACGCAGTATTGTTGTTTTGCTCGTGCACTTGTTCCATCCTCTTGTCATCTTAGTGAGTGTGTAGAATACAGAGAGAGAGAAACGAGCAGCGCGTATTTGAGTGAAGGGGGCATAATGACTGACTGACTGTAATCTGTAACTGTCGAGGAGCTCTTTGCTGTCTTGTGTGTTTCATTAATGACTGCTTTCGAAGGCAACTACTCGGAGACTCCTACGTACTATAATGTGCGTCACTATTTTGGAAGGTTTCAACTAAAGTGAATTTGGACAGTGTGTACAATATATTGGAAGTGTGACATTGGATAACTGCTAAAAATATTTGGTTGCATTTATCATTTGTGCGTAGTGAGAAAGTGCAATACCGCTGACATTCGTTGGAAAAAAATTATATTAAAGAAAATCCTTTAAAATGCCGTTCGTAACAGTTGTCAGTTTGGGAGCTTCCGCGGCAAGTGATTTCATTTCCTCTGCAGTCCGAACAAATATTATTTGTGAAGGAAACGGAAAATCCACATTAACTCGAATTAGAGCGGTGTGTGAAGATGAAATTTATAATAATGAGTTTTCCAATCATGTTAATATTGGAACTGTAGGATGTGTAAATACGAATGGAAATAATATAAATATAACGACTACATCGTCAACAACGACGACTACTACTACTGCGAATAATATGGGAAGTGGTAGAAGGAAAAGTGTAAGTTTTGTGGACTTGTCTTCAGTTGGAAAGTTATCCATTGCTCCTTCCGAATCTGGTTATAGTTCTGGATCAGGATCATCTAGTTCAAGTGCTTGTAGTACTGTGTATGGTCCATTGAGTTCCAACGTGGATCGTGATAGAGATGTGACAATTTGGTGTGATAAAGTGTATCCAGGAAAAGAAAACGGTCATGCAAGTACTATTGGCACTAATCAAGGGAAAGCAACTGTGTTTAAAAGTTGGATTCGTAATAAACTGAGTTTGTCCAAAAATGGAAAATATTCATTAGCGGGTAGTTTGGGTAGCTTAGGTCATTTCGGAATCAAAGCGGTGAGTGTCTTTTTCGCCCATACATTTTGATAAATTGTATACAACTTTAATTATTGTTGAAATATTACCCATTCTGATCTTTTCGAATTGCAGTAGGTAATTTACAAATGACATGTACTCAGATTTGAGGTGAAAATGTATTTAGTTAAGGAATTTGAAGAATTCGTTCACTATGAAGGCATAGGCATACCCATACTTAAATGAAGAAAATATACATTAACAAATTGACTAGTTTGAGTTTACATTCACAAGTGAAACTTTCATCATTATTTAATTTCGTGTGAACAACTATACTCTACTCTTGTCTTGTCATGTCTGTCAAGTAGTCAAAAAATGTTTGAGTACAAACATGAGGAATGACGTACACGGTGAAATTATAAGAGTTTAATGGAAACTTTTGTGCTCCTTCAATAGCAGCATGAGTATTGAATTATCGAGTGTGTTATTCTCTGCCAATGTTAAAGTACATATATATACTAGTACATTTACCAACTCATTTGCCGTACAGTTTTCTTTAGTAATTTAAGCTGCATATTAAAAATGCTCACCCTTTCGTACAGTTGACTACTATAGTATTACGCTCAGATGAGACAAGCGATGCTCCATGGTGTTAGGGTTTATTTTCAAACGCAAACAAAATGCAATAGGTACATTTAATTTCATTTCAAACTAAAGATTTGAAAAAGACTTTTGTTTACTCGACTTTTTCTTTTACTGTTTTTTTAAGGTGTACTAGTTAACTTATCAGGCTGTCATGTACTAGTATTCAGGTTCACTGGTAAACCTTTAACTGGTTTTATAGTATGCGTGTCATTAATTGAATTAGTATGTACAAATTGTAAGCGCTAATGAACGACTGAATACAAGTGTAAATGAGCCAAATCTGTGCATACATCGAATACATCGTAAAGAGAAAAGAAAAGTCGTATTGGGACTTGTATTCAAATTGTGTACGGGGTAAATGTGTTTGTATAGGTTTTGCGTGTCAGCATGTAAGGATATATAGTGTGTACTAATCAAATATACAAATACTGTCATGTCGAAAATGAAATGAAATGGTGAATAGGGAATCCTATCGAATTTGAATGAATGAATTAGAAAATGCAAATATATAGTAATAATATTTGTTTTGTTTGTGTTTGGTTTTGCAGAATAAATCGCTCCTTGTGGACTACAGTCCTGAAACAGAATACTCAACCAGAAAGTATTATGTATTGAATAGAATTCCCAATGAAAACACAAATTTGGAGAGCAATCATGATATACTTGCAGACGTACAAGAGACTTGTAATCTGTTTGTACGAGAATGTTTGAAAACGTACTCTACACCATTCTTAGAATTGCAAGATCATCACAAATTGGATGAAGATGTGGTGGATTGGAGTGGAATCTCACCTAGAAAGGACAAGAATGGTATTATACCTACTATTGAGAATTCAGCAGCATCAGCAGCCAAAGCTCCCGATTGGTTTTGGACAAGCTGGAATCAGGCTAGAGGAACACAACTGGATGAAGCAGGGATTGCATTGGAAGGCCGAGTGGTTGTTATTTACAAAGAAGAAAATTTGGGAGATAGATACGTTCAAGTCAAATGGGACGATGTAGAAGAAAAATTCTTTTTCATTGTTTGGACGTTGGAAGCCGGACGGGATTGTATTTGTAAGATGGACTTGAATGATGCGGATCCTATTTGGCATAACGAATACAAACTGACTCTGGAAAAACAACTGATTCTCCATAGTGAGCAGAGGAAGGGATTCTTGAGAGATTTGTTTGTCATTTGCTCAGAGTTGGGGTGTTATGAGAAGGCAGCGGGTTTGGCATCCTCAAGTAATGTTGAGCGAGTTGACCAGATTGTTGGTCTTTTCCAGCATGTTGCAGTAAGTATTTATTTTTATTTACATCATATTTGTGTGTACTGTGCAATGTGCATGTTGCACGGGATATAGATTTTTATTACTTCTATCGATTGTGAAAGGAAAAGTACATGCGAAATTAATTTTGAAGCTTGTTTTTTGATTGACAAGGCTAAAGCCTGAAGTAAAAAAAGTCCCAAAAAGTTACATACTTATATTTTGAGCAATGTACGTATGTAAGTTTTCATATGACGTGTTTTGAAAATGCAATTCACAACTAATAAAACTGATTTTAGAGGAGATAATTAAGACAAGCAGACAATGTGAATAGTTTTACATTCCTTTGACTAGCTATTGCTATAATGTTTAGACTTGTAAATTGTAAAGTATTTCAATGTCATTTATTTTGTACAAAGTTTGACTGTCATTGAATTGAATTCAATATATTCAATTCAACTTAATATCGTTTTCAGCATTCCAGTAGACGGCAACCAAGAGTCGTAAAAATTGAATTGAAAATGTTGAAAAATAAGTCTCGCCATTTTCAGTTATGAAATTCTTTCATTATTATTACGTCATTCGAATTTTCACTTGTATTACACGTTCATGTATTTCAAAATCTTGGAAGTTCCGAAAAATAGAACTTTGATTTTGAATTGTATTGGATGTTAGCTTGAATCTGTATTTAAAACAAACAGTTTCGTTTATGAATTTTAGAGAAATTGAATCGACATGATACTGTATTTGAAAATATGAATGCTTATGTTTAATTTTATTATTTCAGATTGAACTCTCCTCCGGTGGTAAGAAAAGTGATTCCAAGTCGTTAGGAAAACCAAAGACTCAAAAACTCACACAGTTCACTGTGCGATTAGATAGTTTGGAATTTCGTATGAAAACGGAATGCGGAGGATCAGTAGAGCCTTACTACGTGCTAATTTCTCTCTTTGATGTAAAAAATGGTCGAAAAATAACTGAGGATTACCATTGTTTAGTTGACATCCAAGGGAAAATTGTGGACAGTAAAAAGGTACACACACGTTTAATTTTGTCTTATCTAATTTTAAGCAACATACCTAGACAAAATTGGCTTTTTTGTGTATTCCTATACATGTAGATATTCCTACACAATTATGCTTTCTTCAGTAACAGTGTTCGTATTCCAATTTCCAAAAATTGTTTAAATAGGAATGTTTTTTTTTTGTATCATGAAAGTTATATTGAGATTTTGAGATGTGAGAAAACAGAGTTTTAGTTTCCCATTGTTTACGCATTATTCAAAAGGTGTGTCTGATGAGGCTGTAAACAACTTTCATTAGAACTGAAATGAACCCTTTTATTCTTTTTGAATGAATAGGCTGTATTTCGAGTCACTGAGGCGAATGATCAAGTATATGCCGTGGTGAGAGTCGAGAAAACACTACAGGCGACAGACGTCGACGCCTATCTGCGTGGTAATCCGGACGGAAGGTAATTTCATAAAAAAAAAACTTAAAATTTCCTTAATAAATGTCTGCAAGCGCTATGTAAAAGTACTATTACCATGTTTATACGAATTCGACAAGTTTCCTATTTAAATTTATAAATATATACCATCTACGTTGCAGGACGGGTAGTAGAATCTCGAAAAGCATCACCGGCTCACCCTTATTCACAACTACTCAACGGTATGGGCTTTTGTTCTTCCTTATTATTAATTCTTTACGCCATTTGTGCTAAGCCGGCTTTTATTTTGTAAACCATCAAATGCTGAGTGTAAGTAAAACATGGAATCAAATTTAGGTATCGAATGCCATTATGTTGGTCCGCTCGTCCCATCTTTCGTAAATCGGGGACTACCCCAGAGACCATGGAATATACTCTTGATACTGAATCGTCGTTTAGCCCATTTTATAAACATGAGAAATCTTGGGATGACGAACTCATTAAGATATTAGGTAGAAATAACTGTAGTTTTCTTTTGTCTTTTCATTTACTTAAAATTTAATATATATAAATTATGGTACACCTGATTTAATTATTTCTAAAATAATAATATTGTACCTATAATAATTGCCTTTCATTTACATTTGCACACGAAGCTGAGATTAAAAAGCCGGAAAAAGTATCAAAACTCACACTAGTACCAGGAATCTTGAAAGTGACAATGGAAGCAATTTCCTCTGACCAACAGCTGATGGAATTGAATAAGAATAAGGATACATCAACAGCAGTTATCGAATTTCCTTATCATTCTTGTGAAAACTTTAATCGCTTTGTACACAATCTCTACGTTTATCCCGTTCAAGTCAATCTAAATTCTCTTGGAGGAGGAAAGATACGAGCAAGAAATATTTTGTGCAGGGTTTTTTTACGCTCAGAAGATGATATTGATGCTAGTCGTAAGTCTTTTTTTCAGTATGTATTATAATTGCATGAAATGCATCCCAATTTTTATTGCACCCAAAACTTGTGACTCATAATAATGATAAAAGTAATTAATTGTGATAACACGTGATTTGCTTTTTTCAGCACTAGAGCCGAACCCCGTTGACGGAAGGTGATTTCAGAAGTTATTAAGTACTTATGAGTCATACGTTGTGATTATAGCATTAGACGTGCAATAGGCGAAAAGATGATATAATTGTCTTGATTTTCAGGATCGCGACATACGTTTTACATCACCGAACAAATCCTGAATACTATAGCGAGATTAAGTTGGAACTTCCTGTCGCCCTTGACCCTCGACTTCATCTTCTCTTTCAGGTGGGTGGTCGTATACTTGTTGTAACTGTTTAATATAAATGGTTGTTTGATAACTCTCTTCATGTATGAACTGATTTATAGTTTTTTTAATGTGTAATAAATGATTTGTTTACTTCCAGTTCATTCACATTTCTTGCTCGTTTGATAAAGTGGCTAAAAGCAAGAATGTGGAAAATATCATAGGGTATGCCTGGATTCCTCTACTCAACAAGTTCCGGTTTATCGGTGGTGAGCACTTACTTCCTGTTGCTGCTACACTCCCGCCAAACTACTTATCCATAATGCCTCTTGGGTTGGGGAAGGGGGTAAGTATAGCAGTTACTTAAAAAGATGTATTCATATTCCATATGGTCAATTATTGAATGTTCCGTCATTATACAGTAACTATATACCAAAGGGAATTCATGGATGCATGTCGAGATATGGCATGTCGTTTTATGTTTTTTTTTGTTACGTTCATTCAAAAGGGAATTCATCTCTCGTGTTGAGTAGCATGTAAATAGTTTTGATAACCGTTTTTTTGTAGATGTGTCTCTAATTTTTTTCTGGGAAATCATGCATGATGATATTAATGAATGTTTTGTCACTATTTTGGTTCTGTGTTGAGCATTTCCTATCATTGCTCATGACAGAAATGCTCCAAACTGAGCAAGATTCAAATACTTAAATGATTTTATATACATAGATTACATTGGACATTTTAAATATCTGTTCAGATTTGAACTTCAAGATGCTGTTGCTAAAAGATTAGTCAACAGGGTTTAAGAATAGTTTTGTACTTGTATGTATCTAGTTCTACTTATCTATTAACTGATTCTGTTGTGCATTTCTTTTATTTTGTAGAAGAAAATGTCTTGATTTTTAGATGTATTTGTCATTATTATTCTTTTATGCAGTTTGTCACTGCTTGCTCAATCTTTTTATGTACTTAGGATGTAGTTGAAACTTGAAAACAAGTAGGAATCTTTTAATTCCATCAATTTTAGAAAAGGAAATGAGAGGAATTCTATGTCAATCCTTTAATTTATTTTGTGGCATAATAGTTTTCTATAAATAATACTGTGCAATTTGTAAAAATGCTGAAAATAAGGTAAAAAGCTTTTTGGGATCAAAAAAAAATCTTTCATTTGTACATAGTCATATGCGTAGTGTAAACTAATTTTTAAATAACTGTAGAGTCAAAGTGAGGATGTGGCAAATGGTCAGTGTAGCCAAAAAGGAGGTCATCCTCAATTACTTCAAATTAGTCGTAGTCGTAAACGGCTGGTATTGCAACAGGCAAGTGTTTGGGTGTTTTATTTACTAACATTTCGTTTGTTAATACGCATATATATTATATATTTAATACTTGTGTAATATTATGTATGTGTACTTCCTGTGAATGGCTGTCTACTATATGTCCAAAGCCTATGACTAAAATCTATTATCTCATCTCGTGTCTACATCTATCATATCTGTCATCTATTTGTATATATTCTTCAGTTTTACCAGTAACTGGTATCTAAGATATAATATCTCTATACACTAACCTTGGCTTACAGTTTTAATTCTCTTCCATCTGTGTCAATCTATGTATCTGTAATCTGTAACAAATACTAAAACGTCTATTCTGACTAAAGCTACAAAAAATCTTTGTTCCTACGAGCATTTCAAAATGGGACAATAACCGCTAACCATTTTGGGCTCAATGTTGAAAATATATCAACATTTTTCTGTTTCAGGACTTGTAAGAGGTAAAATGACAGCTTTCCATCTGCAAGGAGTTTGTTATGTTTTTTATACGGTTATGCAACCAGCCTGCAATTTTAGCTAGCCAAACAAATATTTTTCTAACATTCACTAATAATAACCTATACAAATATTAGTATTGTTTGTCGTTGTGTTTATATTAATAACAAACTGAATATTATTATTATTCAGTTCAAATATCTATTATTACTGCATGTTTCTGCAAGCTTCATTTGTCAACTGATTGGCGTGTGTGTTGTACTGAATATATTTTTTAAAAGCAAACTTTTATAGTTGATTCTGAGGAATGTATTATGGAAATAAATTTAAATTAAACACTGTATGAAGATCTCGTAACTCTAATTTGGGTATTATTATAAATTTTTGTAGTACTCTGGACCAGATATTACGTGGTTGGACAAATGTACTTTAACTGTTCATTTGAATTTAATTTCAACGGTTTGGACAAAATGCGGAGCTCTGGGAGCATTTTTTGGTAAAAAAAAGTTTACTTGCATATTTATATTTATTTTTTTTTAAAAAAAAAAAAAAACAAAATATTCTGGGCTTTATTTAATAAAATATATTTCATCGTCTTATACTAATAATGTCGTATTGTTTTACAATACAGCTCACTCGGAAAAGTTTCTTCAAAAAGGAGTTAATGCCGCAAAGTTTCATTGTGATGACGAAAATACAGTCAAGTCTATCAAATCATTGGAATCCATTGACTTGTGTACACACAGGGATTTCTACCCGACCATCATCAATCAGATTTGTGTAGTTGCAACCATTTCAAAAACAGTTGCCAGTGCTGCTTTGAAGTTTTTTATCTTTTCATCTCACGCACTTATTGAAGCCGGTTTGGAATCCATTATTGAACAGTATGTAAAAAGAAGATACCTTTCGTCTTTTGATGGAGAACAAGTACAAAA
Organism: Gisinianus flammeolus; assembly: GCA_034699125.1. Lineage (NCBI taxonomy): Eukaryota > Metazoa > Arthropoda > Collembola > Symphypleona > Katiannidae > Gisinianus > Gisinianus flammeolus. The sequence continues at coordinate 12,758 of JAIUND010000782.1, forward strand.
TGGTTCTCCCAGTTCTAGTCGTAAGTTCGACTATTAACATTTTTCGAATTCATAAACCCTTTTTTGCTTTTATTCTGATTGAAAGTAAAATCTGTTTTTATTTTCCCCAGTTGCAGACGTTTTTGTGGACGCCTGGATTGACCTGTTTGAGACAGGTGCGAATTGATATATCATCGTATATTTATAAATTATTATTAATTACGAGCAAGTGTTATAAAATGTTTGCTTGTCTAATAAAATTTTATAGGCGATGGAGCAACGATTGCATCCTCATTGGAGCAAAGTCGTCATTTGTTTTCCATGATAGGTAAATTATTATTATTATTGGCGTATGAATCATGATTCATAGCAGGCTTGTAGTAGTAATGATTTTAAAGTTTCTCATTTATTTTTTGATGTTTACAGTCAAATCAATTGCAGTGCAAGGTTATTCATGTACAAATGCTGAGGACAGCAAATTAGTAAAACTAATTCAACTCTTTACGTCGGAAGTTGTTCAACGCTGCCAGTCCGATCATCCGTTATCTCTCGGTGCCAACAATAATTTAGTTAATTTTTTTAGCTCCATTCTCTCTGTCGTAGCACAACGCCATATTGTGTTTGCTTGTTTGAACGCGTATCTTTCTTCTTTCGGACCCGGTGACTCCTACAAGGTACAATTAGTAATGATTACATGAAATTTAATAAAATCTACTTCAAAAAATTTTATTTTTCTTATAAATTGTTTTTCTTATTTGTAATAGGTTCAAGATTTTAAATTCACTCTACTGTACAGTCTGGTTGAGCATCCTCTTTTCTTAGAACTCAATTGTGCAATCGGAGACGATGAGCTCACTAGGTAATGTTTAATTATCTTTCCTTACTTGACACCCGTCATCTTCGTCCAATTGCATTTATATTTGACTCCATTTATATTTCTACGAATATGAACATATGAATACAGAGTTAATAATGTTGTAAATAATTTTCAGATTGGAAAACATTCTATGGGCCCGAAGGCATTTTCTAGTTGCTACTGTGATGAAACAGTCCAGGTCTGGTCTTGGAGAAGTTTCAAATGTGAGGACTTTGGCTCTCAAACCAATAATGTTAGGACTTGTCCTTCATGAAGGTAATGATATTTTCCGTCTTGTTATCCCTTTTTACAGCGAGCTCTATCTGTTCTTTTTAATAATACATTAAATGTGTATGTGTACTTAATTTCTTCTCCCTTTTCATGATTTAATTCATCTATTTGAAGAACGCTCAAAAACTAATCCAATGTGGATTCCTTGGTTAAGAGTTGTATGTGACAATTTACATCGTATTTCAAATATCTCTTTGAATTCAACAAGTTCATCGCGTTGTTCATCCGTTTCGACAGTGCTGTCTGCAACGTCCAGCACTCTTATACGAGCGGCTCTGAGTAATTTTTTTTTTAGCCCTTTCATCTCAATTCCACCTTCTTAAATAATTATAATAACTGTGTAGAGTAAAAACAGTTATATTTAATGTATAAATATATAGTATTTTAATCAAAACATTTTGTGATAATTAGGTAAGAATATGTCAAATGACACTCATAGTACTCATAATCATTGTCAACGAGACAGCCAATATCCAGCTCTTGCAAGAGGAGCAGATAGGAGTTCCACTCTTAGTGTGAAGTTATCCAACGGCGGGCCTGCAAGTCAAAATAGTAGTATGACCAATATAAATTCTATCGGAGGAGAAATAAGAAATGGTGTGAGCATCACGGGTGACAGAATGAGTTTAGATCGGATGAGCATCACTAATTGTGATTATTTGGAAGCAATCTCAGCAATTAAAACATCCAATCCATCTGCATCAGTAGCCCCTTCAACAATCAGTGTCGGCTCGGGAACTGAAACTATTGTTAACGATAATGGATCAAATCGAGGGTCGGGGTAAGTGGATAATAATGAAAAGGCATCTCAAACCTGCCTATCATACATTTGATATAATAAAAATAAATGTATTGTGTGGTTTTCTGTATAGTGACGGTCAAAGTATTGGAAAAGATTCAAGTGAACTTGCCGATGATGAAGCATTGAAGGCATCACAAAGTGGAACAAATACAGAGGCCGATAAAAGCAATGTTGTACTAAGGCGCTACGATAAATTGAATGATGTGGAAACCAGCCAGTTACTTGTAAGTGGATTATACCTATTAAAGACAATAGGAAAAGATGGACTACGGAATTTTTGGCTCAAAAGCACAACTCAAGAAAGGGCTTCTTTATTGCAAATGGTAAGAGACATATGCACGATTATTTAAAAAAGTCAATTTAATTGTTTACTTTATTCAACTTTATTGTACCACTAGAACGTTGTTGCTATTTATTTGAAAATTTCAGAATCTTTGAAACCAGTACTTTAATTTAATACTAATTGTCAATTATTTCTGTTTAGATACATCTAGCATGTGCCCATTTTACAAATGTAAGTTTTTTTACGTCTTTAGAAAAAAAAAGATGAACGTTATTATAGAAATCATGACATACTTAACATGTACACTTTGTTTTCAACAGGCTCGAAAAAATAGTACCATCACAAGGAAAAAAGTGAGTAAATAAATTCTTACATATTTCGTAACCACTTGTTACGTACATACATGCAACACTATAACTGTGTAATTTATGCATGCGTGCAACGAGAAGTTCTATAGATAGACTATAGTATGCAGCTTATGACTACACACACTTTAATAGACTTGTTGCAGCTTTTTAGAGAGGGAGAGATAGTGTGCAAAATGTATTTAATTTGTAAACTAAATATCGACTCGTAGCATCAGTAATTTTCTGATCAATATTTTACGATGAGATTTGTAGAATTTTGATCTTATTTGTGATAATTTATTAGATTTTGTTGTGAATTTCATCAATTAAACGTAGCCTTCGAAATGGCGACAATTTACAATAGTGCCAATGGAAATAGAAGTAGTAGCTGTAGATCAGTTAGTGTACTGAGGTTAAAAGGAATGGGTAAAAGTAAACGAATTGACAGATCCAAAAGAAATAAGACGATTGCTATAGGATTGCAGCAACCCGTAAATATAGTCATTTCATCTTCAGAAGTTGGTGTTCTTGTCATAGTTGAATCAACTAAGTTGATGCTATTCTAATAAAATAATTCTGTTCAAAGTACTTATTAAAATGAAAAATATTTAAATTATTTATTAAGGTTGTGGGGATTTTAGTTCCTCCAACAATGCCGCCTAGTCCGAGGACATCATTATTGCCAAATAAAAAATGGTCGTCTCTTCCATCCAAAACTACTGATGATATTGCGGTAGGCGATGCTCTTTCAAAAACTCTGGAAAAGTTCCCTAATGATGTCGCCAGTTTTTGGAGAGCACTTAGTACTGAAGCTACCTTTGTTTGTGTTGATACTCTGGCGAATTTATGTCATGCTTGCAAAGGAGAAGTAAATGAGATGAGAGATGTCATAAGTACAGTAACAATAATACTATTATTTCTACTATAACACAGTTTCGGAATTAAGTAATACAAGAATGAATGCATGAATATAATTTATAATTTTATTCTTTATATTCCTTAGGAACTACTTTGGACGTGGCCAAAGCAAGTGAAGACACGCGGGCAATGTTGGGAGCCCTAGAAAATCTTTACCGCATTGATGAATTAGCTTCAATTGTTTTTGCCAAAGGTAAACATACTTGATTATTAATTATAATTATTGTAATGAAGATAAACCATTTTAGATGATGAATTATCTCTCTAATGTATTATGATACAACTCTGTTTATTATTTTATTTTTTTAGGCAACGAAGATTTAAGTCATCACTTATTCTGTGAATTGCTCACTGGTTTTGGAGTATCATACCTGATAACTATTTGTGTTGCAATTTTGGGTAAACTTTTCCTCTTTGATGGAAATCGAACGACCTCTCAAAGTTTATTAGCAATATCATCACTCACTCTCACTCCAGGATTTGTCCACAATTTCCGCAAATCCTTGGCACTCTTAGAACGGAGCATCAGTGTTAATGAAAGATCCAGCTTTGTTTTATCCATTACAGAAAAATTAAGTTATATTGATTTACAAGAATTTGAGCCCACTTCCACAAAACCAAAGATTAGCTCTAGTTCTAGCACGAACTCATTTAAAAGTTTGTCATCCAGTGGAAGCCGGAGTGCTGGAAGTAAATCTGAGAAAAAACTGTCGAAAAATAGTCTTCCAATCAGACTGTCAACTATATTAAATTCCCTGTGGCTACTCAAGTCCTGTACTAATCACTACAGAATGCCAGAATTGTACCTGAAACTGTCAAACTCGTATTCTCATTTTGCAAAAGCTAGACTGAGGATTGATTCTTTTGATGCACTGAGAGATGAACATTCAGTGACTAAAAGATACAGCGAAGCTTTACTTTGTGAATTACACTCAGCTTCCAGACTAGCGAGGCAGTCAGCCACCCCTGAGGTAATTAGTAGTAATTACGTTATTATTTAATACTTTTGGGAATAAGGAAAAGGGATAAGATTAAATAAATGGCTTGAAATAACTACAATTTTCATTTTGAAACATGTAAATAGGTTCGAAAGATAATGCTTGGCATTTCTCAAAATCTGAAAGCTGAATTTGAAGAAATTGAGGACCCAATAGAAGAAGAGGACAGCACAGAAGAACTCATTCAGCGTCTGGAAAATTGTGTTCATTTATGTGAAAAGGCAGAACGTTATGAACTTATGTTGGAGGTACAATAAAGGATACAACATTAAATATTTATTTATGAAATGCAATTTATTACTGGTGGTGTGATTAATAATAATATTAATAATGTGATTCCAGGTATATCGTATGCTTGTGGATATACAAGAGTCCTTGTCAGACTACGCAGCCCTGGAACATTCTTACAAGCAAATGAGTAGAGCCTGTTCTTTAATTCAAAACAAGAGAGAAAGATTCCTGGCCACGTACTACCGAGTTGCATTGTATCATCCCCGAAAAGATTTACTCTCACGACCAGTTGAAGTTTTCGTCTACAAAGAACCAAATGTAATAATTCTAAAATAAAAAAACATAATTTGACGTCAAAATTAGTCATCAAGTATTTAATGTCAATCATTGTATTAAAAATTTCACAGGTCACAGGTTTAATGGAGATTTGTAACAAAGTCGAAGTCTCGGAAGGTGCTCAAATAATATCTGGGGAAGTTGATCAACTTGCGGACAATGACTTGATGTATGCTACGATCACATGTGTTTCGCCGATACCTAGTCTAAGTCCGAGAAGAAAATTGTGGTCAGAGGATTTCCGAAAGCATCAAAACTTGACTAAATTCACCTATGACACTCCATTTGCTGTGAAATCTCATGACCGTATCAGCATAGACAACAAAGCCGCCGTGAATCAACAATGGAAACGACGAACTACCATAACAAGTTAGTGACAGACATTGAATGATAATGTATTTTCACAGTGATAAAATAATGATGGCACAGCTAATAAATGAAAAGTTACATTACAAAACATTAGCCAATCAAACATTTTAGTTAATACCTATATTTAAAATGTATTTATTTTCCAGCTGAATATTCTTTCCCTGCTGTTGTGTCTCGTCTCCGCGTTGTGCACTCAGAAGAACAAGATTTGAGTCCGATTGTTGTTGCTATTGATGATATGCAAAGGAGGCTTATCGAGCTTAGAAGTGAACTTCACTCACAGGATATCAAAAGAATCCAATTAAGATTACAAGGAAGTGTCAGTGTTCAAGTACGTATCCAGTTTATGTAATTTATGCGTTGTAATTGAGTTCCAAAAACCATATTTGATTAGTAAAATGTATAAATATTTTTTAGGTAAATCAAGGGCCCCTGGCTTATGCTCGTGCATTTTTGGAAAAGGAGAACGATTATCCAATCGAAGGTACCAAAGTTTAAAATTCGATTAATTACATAGGTTACCCACAATATATACTTACATACAATTTGTTTTGAATTTTTACTAATATTGAAATTTGTTTTTATTGGGCCATCTTACAGATATTCATCGATTGAAAACAATTTTCAGGTTAATAAACTAAAATTGCACTCATACTAATGAATTATTCTACTTTTTATGTCGTCGGATTAATAATGACATTGTATTTCAAATGGTTTTGATTTTTACATTTTATGCAGAGATTTTGTGGAATGTTGCGGAGAATTGCTGATCCGAAATGGGAAATTAATAACGCCTGACCAAATCGATTATCAGAAAAACTTGGAAGTCGACTACGCTCACCTATGTTCTGCGTTAGAAGATTTTATACCAGAGAGTTTGAATAGTCGGATGAGTCGAATCTCTATAAGCTCTTACTAAAAAAAATGTATGTTCAAATTTATACTACTATTGCGCTTTTCATTATGACTCGTTTACAATTTAATTTGCAAGTTCACATTATATGCATAATTGATGCAATACAACAGGAATTTTAAGTGTAAATATATTACGACATATATATTCATGCAATTCACAAGAAGTCGCTTTAAGTAATAATAATAATAGCATTAAGAAATAGTACAATTTGTCAATGTATCTATATAATAGTAGCAATATATAATATAAGATGCACGTCTATCAATAGCATTTCTACACATACGATATACGAATATTACATTTACTGTAATTACAAGCCATTGGAGTTTTTTATAGACTGAATGACTTTTCAAAGATCTATAATGAATCTAGTATTTTTAATATTTTAATTACGAAGTGTAATTACAATAATCTCTTTGTGTTTACTGAAGTTATTACAGCAATGAATCCTGTGAGTCAAAACTCTTCAAAAATTGTCTAGTTCTTGAATAGTAAAAACGCTTTATACAATTATATAATACAGCGAAGTTCAGTCGACTATTGAATTAGCAATAATATTTTTAAAAAAAACTATGAAATAGAAAGTCTTTGAAACCGCAAGTGCCCATGACTTTGGAAATTCGTTCATGTGGACTTTTTTTTAGTTCGCACTTGTAACTTGCATGATAGCTTTGAAAAGGCTTTTTATTATAGAAAAGGAGAGTTTTGACTAAGAAATCTAAATTATTTTGATATAAACAGGCATTCTGCTCAATTTTGACAAAAATTTTGTACCAAAAAAAGCCGTGATCGTGACAAGCCAGCGCAACAGAAACCCGTCTAGACTAACCTAACAATACGTACGCGAATTCTTTTTATTTGTTTGTGTTATATATGTCGTCATGTTAAAAAGGGAAATATATGCCTGATGACTCTTTTGACTAGGAAGAAACAGTAAAAACTACATTATTATTGTTGTTATTGTTATAAATTATTTAAGTGAAATCAGTACGAAACAAGTGTGCCAATTCAATAGTACTCAACTAATAGAACAGATTATTATTAGCAATTTTCAAAACGTTTGTTCAATGTTCAATTATTAATATTAATATTAATTATTATATATTGTTTTGTTTTTTGGTCCAAAGTACTTTTACGTGTAAATACAATATTTAATGTCTATACATACTTGTTGTTACAACTGTCAGTTGTTTTCCAACAATGTAAATGGTCTCGTAAAAAAAAGTTTTTTAAAAAAACAAAGTCCCAGTGTTTTAGGACATTATATTGTCCTTTTGTTTGTGTCTAACATTTTTATACATACTGCGTAGAATTAAAATAAGAATAATTACAAACGTTACTCAAAAGAGGTTTGAAAATGCAAAAAAAAAAATGGAAACTTTACGAAATCAATGCAAGTTTAAAGAAGGGCTATAAATGATGTCGATGATATCCTATTTGTTAATTAAGGAATTAAATCCTGAAACTTTTAAATCATAATATTTTTTAAAAAAAATACTAATTTAAGTTTATGTAGTTGTCATTTACTTACTTATTATACACAATATATATTATAATACAAATTATTTTAAAGTATGACGAAGGAGAATTGTTATAGTACATATATAGTTGATTGTTTACCTGATGTGGAATACTTCATTTCTGACTTTAACAACTCTGTGAATGATATTGTGTTGATGATAATGTTATTTAAAATCTATTAAATACCCCAAAGGTTTGTAATTTTGAGCAAGTATGTGTTATCGAAAACCAAAACAAAATAACGAATAAAAAGAATAACAGTAATTTGGACACGTCTTTGTGCTCTGGCTGTGTCATTGCGTAATCTTCATTCATCATGATTCATATAATAAAAGAGAATGCTTATCGTGATTATTATTGTGTAGTTTGTGTACTGCTTAGAAATTCAGGAGAATCCCGTTACCCCAATCACACTCGACGACTCACATTTTCTTCAAATGCAATATATGTATTTACGATTCGTAAGTATGAAGAGAGTAAAATATGATGAATATATTTGAGTTTAATTTTAGACATTGATTAAAGTTGCATCTGTAGGAAAATATTTGTGGTTAATTATAAGAGAATGAAATAGTCATGAATAAGTATTTGTGCAATTCATTTAGCCACTGATGTCAAATTCCTGCTTTCAACTTTTATACCTACTTCGCTACTTCTATACTATTGTAAATTCTAAGGCTTAGAACTTGTACAAGGAATCTATTTTCATCGTGGACAGTTTTGTAATAACATTGAACATACTTACGTACAAACCACTGTTTTCTAAATAGTCATTTACTTAATTAATTTACCATTTCTTTGAGCATTACATGTACTCAGGGAAATTACTCTGCTTATTTTCTTATAGCAAAAGTAAGTGAAATTGCAATTTATTTCCGTATATATAATGAAATATAACTATATATGCGCGTGTAAATAATTCCAGGAAAGTATTTTAAAATTACACTTGTTTAACTTGTTTGCGTTGATTGACGTTGTTTCACACAGGAATATCCAGATTTTTGACAATGGCACCGACTCCCAAATCCGCTGATGAAGCCCTGGTCAAAGTTAATTCTCTCATTTCATCGAATCATGTCGTCGTGTTCAGCAAATCCTACTGTCCTTTCTGCGTCAAAGTATAATTAATTACACATATCTTTCTCCATCAAAAGTTCATGTCCGAAGAGGACACTTTATAAATAGTAATAAACTGTGTATTTTTCAAAGGTCAAAGACTTGCTGACGCAATTGATGGGATCCACTAACAATAAATATTTGGCAATCGAATTGGATGAACTTGACGGTGGTTAGCTAAAATTAAATTCATGAGCGTCATATATATATTTATGTCTTTATGTGTACAAAATTTTTATGAAATATATACACAAAATTGATATATCTATTGACTTGTGACTTGCGACAGATGAAGGAAGTCTTCTACAATCGGCATTGAAATCGAAGTCTGGACAATCGACTGTTCCAAATGTTTTCATTGGAGGAAATCACATTGGAGGTGAATGTGGAATGGAATGTTTAATGATGGCAATGGAAAATAAGATAAAAGAAATGAAACATTTTTTAAAATTTTAATTTGCATTTTAATTTTGACAGGAAATGATGATACACATCGCTTACATCGTAATGGGAAGCTTGTACCGCTCTTAACAGCGTAGGATTCTACATTCAGCTTTTATGTATGGATTACATATATGAAATTTTAAAAGCTTTACTGATTCAATTTTTGTTATAAATACATTATCCCACAGTGATTGATATGCAATTTCAATGCAGACCAAATGACATTTTCATGTACACACGGTTCATCCTTTTTTGTATATATTCACGCTAATCTAATCTCTATCACTGAGCTTGTACTAAGCCTATCTAATAAATAAAAGAGCATAATAAAAATGTATTGTCTATATTCCATAATTATTTTATGATATTGTTTGTTATTGTATACAGTGCAAACTGTCTTGTTTAAACGCAGGAATGCCCCATACGACAATTTAATTATGCCCAGCAAAAGTTGTAAAAATTGTTTGTAAATACGTACAAATCATGCATCCTTCTCCAGCCATATCCAGGAAATCCCCTTGATAATGCCACACGACATTGCAGTAAATAAATATGTGACTTTTCTCCTATAAAACATATGTTTTTTATATCGATTATTTACGTTGGAAGGGAATCCCCTGAAATCCTACACAGACTATGCACAGCATATTCAACCAATAAACAAAATTCAGAGTATGTACATATATCTATATCGATATGCATAGCTATTCCACACATTTTTATAACAGTATATGTATATACAATATAATAATATTATATCATGTCATTGACCAAAATTTCTGTATGTATGTACATACGTATTTCCTTCTTATAATATAGCACTATATATATACTCTTCATTCCATTCTGTGGACATTTCCAGCTACATATGTACACGCACAACCAAAACAATGCGACGAAAGAATCATTTTTACCCTTGTGTATATACATATGTACATACATGCAATTGTTCCAATCTCATTTATGTAAATGTTTATGTATGTATATATTTTCTGTACTTGAACTTGAACCCTGAGAGACAGGCGGCTATATATAATATGTAAGTACATGGGGGAATATATGAAGCCTTTTGTCAGAGGTACCCCCACCTGTTTATTAAGAAGTAATTATTTGATAATCACTCTGGAAGCATGAAGTAACAAGCAGTTTGGTAATATGGAATATCCAGAAGTTTTCATCATAATTATATGTGCACATTTGAAATTTAACAAACCTGAAATGTATATGCATGGTTTTACAACAATATTGTCTGTTTGATATCTTTCGCATGTCTTTAGTGTTCATCGCTATGTATTTTGTATATATAGAAAATATTTATAGAGTTTTTGCTTCCTCTAAAAGTCTAAAAGCCCCCACGTAAATAAGCAGGTTTATTACATGTAAATATATCCAACATATTTTATTAGCATGCGAAACAAAATATGAGCAAAGTTTTCTGCAATTGCATCTAAGATTGAGTCTACTGAAAAATCCTGTTTTCTTTCATATATGTATATATATAGATACGATACAGAAAATATGCGATTGTTACTTACCTACGATATGCCACACACTATTCAACTCAAGTAGTAGGTGGACAAATAAGTCTTTTTTTCTTTTTGCTTGCTCGCATACACACACTCACTCCGCCTTCATAATTACAGGTAATGTGAATGACGTTTAGCCTTTTATCTCTCTCTTTCCCCATGAAACCCCTGCAAAATTGTAAGAAAAAACACACACATGATGTGTGTGTGTGTGTGCAGAAGAATTCACATGTAATTTTCCTCCGTCTACATTCTACATGTACTTATGTACACGTACACTTAATTCTCCTCACATTATTGTCCATGCATATACTATACTCGATTTGAGTACTACAAAACTACAAACTAATATATTGCCTATCTAGAAAACAAAATATTTATAATGTGGACTGACACATGCATGAAATGAAATTCCAATGGTCTATTTAACAATGGAATCACATCGTCATTTTCATATTCTGCTGGAATTCGTCTGTGATGTTTGTATAAGCATGCATAAGAGAATAATAAAATGTAGAAATAAAAAAAAGCCCTTTTTTTTAAAAGAAAACACATTTCACATTATTTGAGAATATACAAAAACAACTATAGTGTATAATATAGTTTTGTATATAGTCATTGTAATGACTTTTGTATGAAAAGAACCTGTGCGGCACAGAAGCGAAATCTTCTTTGACCAGTCTCGTGAAGACTAACGAGAATTGAGTTGTTCATATTTTTCTATAGAAATATCCACAAAACACACACAAGGTTTCTCTACTCATTGTCAGCTTCCTTCTCCTATCAAAATAGTTCAAGGTACAGCATACAAAAACTTGAAATTAGTATATATATACATTAAATTAAATTCTCATTACCATATATATATATTTGTATGTATTTTAACTATGCTGTACTAAAAAAAATATTTTACATGCAAAGATTGTAAAACAAGTATAAAATCTATTAAGTTCATCACTGTACAGATATTTTTATTCCGAACAAATTGATTCTTTAATCTTTGTCATTTCTCTGCGTACTTTTAATATATTTCGTACAATTTAATTAGACAATATAATATAATCTTATGAACCTGAATCTCAATCTCCTGATCTACTTTTATTGGGATTCCCAAATTCTCAAAGGTTCATGATAATTTGAATGAAAAATGGCAAAGGCAAAGTGAATCAAAGATGTGGTGTAATTTTAAAGTGTGCCCGTCATATGTATATACTTAATTGTAATAATAATAATTAATTTTGAATGTCCGCATACACAGCCTTTCCTGATGGATTCCTCTTGTTGTTCTTGTTACTAGGAATCGAAGGAAAAGAGAGGTACTTGAGAGAAGCTCGACATAGTCAACAATAAAAGTTGGAAGCATTCACGTCATGAATAAATTTTCATTGGGTCAGCTTCTATATGAAATGTCAAAAATGGAAGATCTGCATCACAGAAAATACCTGTAAAATCCACTGCTGGAAATCTACGAAACCTACGTGAATTCCATTGTTTTCTTTTGTATATACATATACGTTTAAGCGTAAACGTACGTGCGAAGAGTGATTTGTGATTCTTTATTTTATGCGACAGCCATTATTTATGACAATTTATAAACACACCTTCAACAAACAACATAAGACAACTGACAACTTACTATAGTTTAGTCCATACTTTACAAGTTTTACCCAAACGATTACAAATCATTAACAATTTGACGACGTCGACACGGTCCATTCCAGCGCGACAGCAATTCATAAGGAGAGAGAAAGAAGAAGAAAGGGTGAGTCCATATAAATAAGAATAAGGATATTCTTCATATTATGACCACAACTTCAAATGTGTACAGTGTAAAGTGATTTCTTTATTCTCTGCGTACTCTTTCAACTTTCAACGTACGAAACAAATGTGATTCCTACATATATATTATTTAGTTTTTTTTTTGTTGGAAAAATGGAAAAAGGAATGTGTGTTGTTAATGTTGCTTGAATGGGATTATGAAAAGTGGTAATAGATAATATATAATATATGAGGGTAGCTCTCATGTACTTACATATGTTGTATTAATTTATATTGCTCACTTGCAAGTAAATGCAACCAGTGGATAAGCGGACGAGCACACACAGAGTATATATTCCTTTGAGGAAAAAAATAAAGAATAAAATAGTATAGTTGCTAGAACGAGTGGAAACAGTTGAAAAACAGGGATTCGACGACGACAACAAGTGTGAATTGCAAAAAGGGGAAAAAAGAGAGACATATCAAGTCACGTTTTTTGGCAATGTGTGGTCAGTGTCTTGCTGTATAGAATTCAGCAAATCCACAGTCTGAGGAACGGAAAAAAGTATAATAATAAACATTTTTGGATTTGGAATCTCTCTCGCTATAAAAAATGTTTTGTGACTCCGTCGACTTTATTTTTATTATGTATTGATTTTGAACATGCAAATGGAGTGAGATTGAGAGACAGAGAGAGAGAAAGAACTTGATAGTTGAATGGATTTAATTCCATCCTTATTCGGTAATCGACAATCCACATCACAGTTTTAAAAAGTTGAGAACTATATCAAAACTTTTAGTTTTCTTTTTTCCTTTTCCTTTTTTACATAATAAATAACTACGAAAACATCATGATGTTCCAAGCCAAGTTTTCAGTTGTCGTAAATCTAGTTGTCGGCTTCATGGTCACTCGTTGCCCCTGTGCACCTCCACCATACGTTGAGCCCATTATTTATGTGACTTTAACAAGGTGAGCAATATATTTTCATTGCAATATTACTCTTTTTTTTCCAACTTGTTTTCTACATATATATTTCAAATCCATTGAGCTCACAATCAGTCTTATTTATCATTTATCATCATATCTGGGTAGATGACCAATTTAAATTTATGCATTCTTTTGCGTCACACACATGAGAGTTTTGAAAAAACCAAATTAAAATGTTGTTTGAATGTAGTTCACAACATACATATATAGTTAATCGTTAATCATGTACTTATGATTTTTACTTATTACATCTGTAGATGGGAGAATCGGACGTTTTCACCCCGTTTGTTTTATGTGACAATGGTTCGTCAACAGCAGACGAATTCAAATCAAGTTCAAGATCCCTACCCTTTTGAGTCTCCCATACCAAGTAAACTTGGACCATTTTTCTCGGTGAGGAATTCATTTCATAAGAAAACTCAAGAGAATTCATCAACATCATCATCTTCTTCATCCACCACCACGACATTCACATCCTCATCCAGCCCTGCAAAAATTCTAGTGATTAATAATAAAAATGAAAGTGATACCATTTTGTTGAAATTGAATGACTCACTCCGCATTCAAACTCTGGGTAATTTCCCTCGTAATGAGGATCGAATAACATTTGAAGTGGCACGAGATGAGATTCCTCCCGAGGAGTTATTATTGGATGAGGACATGATTGTTTTCAAAGACAATACTCTAGCCAATAGACGGACGACTCCAGCAGGGAGTAGACAAAAGTTAACATCTCCAGGGGAATTCTATAAACGATCTTGTTCCAGACAAATCTCCTCTCATCATGGTTACGGTGGGAAAACGCCGAGATCCTCCTCTGACAAGTCACCGGATAAAATCCCGATTTTGGATTTAGCCCTACGAATTGTGCACAGTAGTACTGTCAAACATGAAAATTTGATTTTCTCTCCATTCAGTATTTCAAATGTTGTTGCTCTCCTACTTTTGGGATCTTCTCAATCTACGAATCATGTAAATATGGATTTTATTCAAGTACACATTTCATCGTAAAAGTAAAAAGTTATCTGATTCAGATTCTCAATTCAATGTGTGTGTGTTTTTTTACTTTTTTGATTGTGGATATAGGAACTCTCAAAGTTACTCAAGATTGAAAAAACAGACTCGGAGGCGTGGAGACAATCAAATATAATTCATGAGAACAAATTCCATGAAACGTTTTATGATTTACTCAGTGTGATGAAATACTGCTCACATCCCAACGTGGAAATGGAATCCGCCAATGAAATATTTGCGGATAGTAATTTCCCTTTACTCAAATCCTTTGAGAGTGATGCTTCCAAATATTATGGAGCTTCCGCTAAGCAATTCAATTTTGCATCCGACGCATACATTTTCCAACACAATGTCAATTCTTGGGTTCGGGAAAAAACAAAGGTAAAAACCTAATAAAAACATCCGTTACCTCACAAATATTTCCTATGGATTTTATATATATATATATGTTTATGTCGTACGCTGTGGGGTCAACTGCCAACATCCATAAGAGAGAGTAAAAACCCAGTGGTCCAAAAGTCCAATGGCCTAAAAATATCCACGATGCGTTTCTCACATATATGTAAGTCTAATATTTTTGTATATGTACATATAGGGGAAAATCCAATCTATTATCGACAGTCCGCCTTCACCTTTGACAACCTTAGCATTGGTAAATTACACAAATGATATTCTTTCTATGCCTGTAACATTATTATTATTATATGTTCCGTAATTCTGTTTGCCTAATGGAAAGTCGACTATGAAATTAACGTTAATATATCTGTAAATATTAAATTTAATTCTATTTTTAGGTCAATGCAATATATTTTCAAGGCAGTTGGGAAGTTCCATTTGCACCGCAAATCACTCGAGAAGGACAATTCCATGCAAGTTTCCTTTCTCAGTTCTTTCCCATTCTATATAGTTGTTTCTATATTTATAAGTATATAGGTATTTATATAGGTATACTAAAACATTTTTGACAAAAACGTAACAGCAATTTTTTTGTTTATGTACTTGCAGGTCGATGAGAGAAATAACATGACAGTCAAGCTAATGACAAATGTAATGACGATTCCTTACCTCAAGACTGAAGACTATCAAATGGTTCGACTTGCCTACAAAGGAAATGACACGGCCATGTACATTATTTTACCAACAAACGAAGGCATTTCTTCTTTGCTCGTAAGATCAAAGATCAATCAACCTTTTTTTCATTTGCCTTTCTTTTGCCTTATTGCTTATGCAAATAAAGAAATGTTTTGATAATGATTTCAACCGTTCGCATTTATAGACTTGGGGATTTTTCAGTACTCTAAATAAAAGCGAACATACATATATTTTGTCTGTTTATATAGGACCTGGAGCAACATTTACAAACAGACATAATTGAAGATAATATAAACAAAATGAGGGACACCATACCGAGGATGGTGACAGTCAAAATTCCAAAGATGAGGGTGGAGTCGGATGGGCATTTAAGAGAAATCTTGTCCCACCTTGGAGTACAATCCATTTTCAATGCGAGCAGTGCCAACTTTTCCCGAATCTCTCAAACTGGTGAGACTCAAAAATAAATCCCCATTTAAAAAAAAACACAATCTGTGTTCAATCAGGCATCTAAATAATTCATTTTCTATATATATTGTAATGTTTTGTTGTTCCTATATATATATATATATATGCACACAGCTGGATTACATGTGAGTTCGTTGCTGCATCGGGCGATAGTGGATGTGAATGAAAAGGGTACCGAGGCGTCCGCAGTGAGTGTTGCAACTGGTGATAGAAACATTGACGATCTTCCCATTCCATTTGTAGCCAATCGACCGTTCTTGTTTTTTATTTACAATGATGCTGCGGACACCATTTTATTTTGGGGACGGGTCGTTCGTCCACAGCCACTTGAAGAATAAAAATGTTTTTTTGTATATGTATATATGTAGTAGAAAAACAACTGAAAACAATTAAATGATTTCCAAGCAGGGCCGTGTTTTTAAATACATAACTACCGATAAATACAAAAAATATACTATTAAAATAGTGACGAGTTTCTGCCAAAACCAAAAACTTAATAGTAAGAGAAATTAAGGCACAAAAAATGTGAATATATATAGTGATATATCTGTGCATTTATATTTGCACACATGAGATTTGTATATCGTCATCCCAATATTTACAGCATCTATAATGGATAGATTATGCAGATACAATGTAAATTGTAAATGGTCTTATTCGGCCAGTCTTTTTTTTTTGGATGATGATTTATTTTAATAATTAAAAATGTATACAAAAAATGCAAGTGGGCATGAAAATAAATGTACGACTATATTGTGACTATTCAAAATCGAATCAAAGGGAGGTTTTTCTTGAGCAATTTCTTTTTCGTTTATTCATATGCATAATAAAACTTAATGAAAGTATGTACAGACATGAGTTAACAATAGACTTACATTTTATTTTTTATTTTTAATTTGTACGTCGTAGGAATAAACAAAACAACTTTGCTTTGAATATATAGTCGTTTCATTGTTTCTTCTTTTTTTTATAAAATCCTTTATGGATTAATATATAACGTCTTGATTCTTAAATAATTGAGAACGGTCATTATGACCAAAATTCCTGTCTTTGAATGTCCTTTTGTATGTCTTTTTTGTGATTATGTAATTCAAATACCGATAGAAATCTATATTGGAATAGAATATTTCCTGAATGAATAGTATACATATGTGTACTTGATAATAATTATTAAATTACGTAGCATCGGAATAAAAATCGATGAATGGCAGCTTTAAACTTTTTGAGTCTTTCAATGTACTATACACATTTCCTATCACATATCATAAAATACGATATGTTGAGACTATTCATTTCTACTAAAATATCCCTAATTACAAAAGTTAGACTATCTAAATACATAACACGATAAACATTTAAAGTACAATAGCAATTGAGTATAAAATTTATCAGGAACGTGTCCGATTTCCGTACTATCGCCAGTTTGATCACTCTCTCTCTCTCTCTCTTTCTCTTTGAATCCCAAAACTAAAAACAACTGCAAAAACTTGAGTGCACAAATACAACTGCGGATTTGAGTTTTTTTTCTTTAGTCGATTACAATTTTTTTCTGGAAAATTAAGCAGCAACTTGACTTTCCATTTTTGTTCTCATCTTGTCAAGTTTAATTGCTTTCTCTTTCTGAATCTGTTTTGCAAACTGGTCACACTGCAAATTTTTTTTTTCGGTATGAGGTAGGGCGTATTTGAGCTTCACCCAAAACCAAGGATCATTCCTAAAATATACAAGATATAATTCAATCAATCAATTCAAAAGTATGCAAATCTCTAATAATTTGTCTTTCGCCATGGTCAGCCAATCAATCAGTCATCAATCAGGCAATTGGGGAAAAAATTGACTGATAAACAAGGATTTGTACTTTCGTCAGTCAATTTTCCCCTCAATTTTGACTGATTTTCTACCATGGAATGAGTAAAATATAGCAAACCATTTAATGTAGGTATTCATTTTCATATAAACACGGAGATCCTCATCTTTGACATCATTGTCCGTCAAATCCTCTCCCATTAAAATCAATATCAAACGGTTCGACCTTTCCGTTAAGGCCTGCCATTTAAAAACAACAAAACACACACAATAAATTTAATTAACAAACTGTTTTCATTAAGAACCAAGAACTAGAACTGTAGAAAGGTATTTAAACAAATACAAATCTTGATTAATTATACCTGAGAATGAGCAGCTTTAAATTCCAGGCGAGACCAGATACTTTCAACAAAGTTTTTGGAGAGAATAACGACTGTCCGTCTTGACTGGTCCACTGACCGCACAATTTGATCTGGAATCCAATCACCAGGGATCCAATCTCTCCCATGTATGCAACATTTGTACCCTAATATATACACATTACACATTCCCAAATTCAATTAAATTCATGTTTATATTCATGTACTCTGACGATTTGCGTATACTCCACATTTTTCTGTTTAAATTACCTTCTTGTTCTTCCAATCGATTTACAAACTCCTCAATAACCCAGTCTTCATCCTTTACGAAATAGCACAAAGAATTGAGGTTAGTCAAAATAATGAAAGAGTGTGTGTGCTTTTCAAGTATATTAAGATAACTGTTGATAATAATACAATGTGTATTTGAATGTTGAACTGTACCTGATGGGAATAAGAAACGAAAGCATCATAGATTTTCTCTTGATCATCCTCCAGGTCACCCTCACACATAAAGCGTCCGAATCCTTTAGAGTACAAAAAGGCTCGAATGACCCATCCATGACGAACATAGAGGACAACAACAGCAATAAAGGCACAAGCAATGATGACGAGTGGGATGAGGATTTGAATCAGATTCTGATTTGAGCAAATACTTTCATAATTGAAATCTAGAGCTTTCTGAGTTTGATATGTGGAGGAGGACTCGTCAATTCGACATGTCAAATTCTCACTGTCCCAAATACGATTGAATTGACTACGGGACAGAGTATGGAAAGCACAGTCCAAACAAGGGAATGGATTGTCTGAGAGATTGAATCTTGTCACATTATTCTCCCCCATGGATTTGAGGAAAGATAAGGATTTTAAATTATTCTTCCGCAGGTCAATTGCTCTCAGTCGAACAGGAAGATCTATATACAAAAATAATAAAAAAGCCAAGGAAAACACATTATATACATAAAGAGAATGGAAATTTATTCATTTAGTCATTTCTATTCCATGAACGCAACGAGCACAACAAAAATCATCATATTGACTATACTTTTTTAACTGTTTTTTTGTTGAATGTCTAAACTTTCTTCTCTCTCCCACTTTTATTATTGCTATTTTATTATTGTGTCTTTCTTTTTCGTCTGTTCATATATTTTTTAGTTACCTTTGGCGTACTCGTCTGGAAAATCACTGATTCCATTCCCAGACATATTTAGAATGTATTCATATTTCTTGAAATCCGGGAATTTCATGATCCCCACGCTGCCCACATTTGGGAATTTAGCTGGAGTGGTGTTGAACCGTTCTGAGCAATCTATGAGAACAGTCATATCCGAGGGTCTTCTCCAGCAATCGCAGACATCTGGACAACCATCCTCATTCCCCACCGGACACACTAAATCCTCCTTTTGTACTATATATATGAACAAAATTTCCCCATACATATTTCTGTTAGTCACGTGTTCCTCTGTATATTAAAAATCCTGACGATTACACTCGGAAATATTTATATATATTAAGCATTATAATTATAGCTCACATGCTAGGAATTTAGACGCAGTCAGATTTTTTGGGTTTACTGGACCAACACAACGGAGCTCATCAATACGGAACTCGATTGCTTTTAAATTGAATAATTTAAATGGCAATAAGGAGCAGTCGCAGTACAGTGGATTTCCTCCCAATTGAACAATGATGGTATTTGATGCACTTACATCCAACAGTACATCAAAATACTTCATGTCCACAGTTCCAATTTCATTGTAACTCAAGTCCACATCAATCGATCTATAAAAAATGGAGTCACATATTGATATTGTTGAGTTTTGTCTGGAATGATGGAAATTTGAATGCATTAATTATACTCACGCCTGTATAAAACTGAGGTCCAAAGCTACCAAAGTGGTGAATTTATTATAGCTCAAGTTCAAGGAAGTTACACGGAGGATGGCTGTGTAGAAATCATTGGGCATGCTACTGATGAGATTGTAACTCAAATTGAGGATCTTGAGACTTCGGCAGTGTCTAAGTGGTGAAAATCCCGTTTTAAAAGCATCATTGACGGATGTGACTTTCCCTAGCGGTGGTGGGGCTGCGAAATTGATACTATTAAATGACAGATCCAACTCCTCCAAACCCGTCAACGACTCGAATGCATTCGAGTCTATAAATTGAATCTGAAAAAAGGGCATATAGAAAAATATGTACACATTTCTCTATTAACTATTTAGCTATGTAGCATAAACGCACGATTGTGCAACAACTTTCACAATACATCTTTTTTTAAATTCAATTCAAGGAATTATCCTTTGGCGACTTTTATTAGTTTTGGTTATCGTGATTTGACATGAATCAGCACTAGAGTAAAATTTAATGGTTTGGTGTTTGCAAGAGTATATAATTTATCATTTTTTTTCTTCAGTAGTCAGTATAGTCATCTCACAAGGAATATGCATAAAAACTTGCAGTTTGCAGTACTGAATACTTGACTTGATGATATATAGAAGATGCCGAGATGCTGGATAAAAACTCGAATTTGAACTTGTGAATCAAGAATCGAGGAGTATACAAACGAAATCATTAGAATATATATACCTATATAATATATAAAAACTTGTGTAAGCTTCTTCTAAAGTCCGTTTCAAGGTTGAGTAATATACCAAGTAAAATTATATACAGAGAGCTCCTATATACTAAATATCTATGTGTTATGTGATGAAACTGTGACGAGTGAGAAAAAATTGGACATCTTTTCGCTTTTCGCATATATATCAAGTACGTTATTATGTTATCTATGTAGTACTTGTAATTCCATTGAAACGTGTAGTGATTTTTCCTATAGCTCTGGATGATAATGACAGAATATGTGAAACACACTAAATACCACAACTAAAATATATTTTGCAGTCGTTATCATAAATTATAATACGGTTTGGCTATACAATACAGAGAGTGAGAGAGAGAGTGAAAGAGAGTAAAAGAGAGCTACAGAGAGACAGAGAGAGAGAGATGAAGAATGAAGATCATCTCATTTTTTCCCCGCACACAGCTTGAAATTGCAAAATTTTTAATTCTTCTCAAGTCTGAAAGCCTGAAACTATTGTAATTGTAATTGTAAAGGTCTCAATAACAACAAGAATGATGATTTTATTCCTTTTCTTTTTGAAATATGTAGACACACAAACAAATTCAACATACCGACATAATCAGACTTTTTTAAAAAAAAAACTAGCTTTAAATTTTTATTTATTGAAATATGACAAGTTTTTAGCCTGGTTTTTTTCTCTCTTTCCCCTTGTCTCAAAATCATCATACATAATTCCATTCTCATTCAATCTCTCTCTCGCTCTTTCTTTGTCAAGTTCAAAATTAGAATCATAATGAGAGCTACATAAATGTGAATGCACAATGCTCGCACGCAGTCTGTGATTATACAAACGCCAGTCTGATTTGATTGTATATGTAACGCTATACTACATGTGTTGTGTAGAGAGATACATAACTAGTAATTCAATAGAAAAGGCTGGCGTCATTTATCTATATGAACTCTATAAGGGATATATCACAGGGAACCCTTCAAATCATTCCTATGCAGTGATTACGAAATATGTGTATATATTTCCCAATGAATTTACCTTTACATTCATGCGTGCACAAAAAGCACAAGTACAAATAGAAATGATGGGATAATAACTTGTTATGGAAATATTCCACTCTTTCAAAATATATATCATTGAATACAAAAACTTGTCATTTTTCATTGATCTGTGAGCTCGTTTTATAAAATCCGCAGTTGCTCATCCATTGTGAAATGCCATGAAGTCAAAAAACGACAACGATAAATGACATTGGCATTGATTTGTATTCCGATTCTCCCTTGAAATCAACAAATATGAATTAAGTTCATTTGATAAATATCGCACGTCTCAATTATTAATGGACTTTAATGAATTAATAAATTATTAATAATAACCTGACTCATTCTATGTGTATAAAACTCTCTATTCTTTGTCATCCAATCAATTAAAACATTAGGAATTGCATCAGAACATGTCAGTAAAAATCTACTACGTGCCTTATAATTCTAAGGGTTATGCGTCGTGTATTAGTCTGCAATCAAGCAATAATTTTCCTTATAAGCAAAATGCAATAAAAAGGTTGAAAAAAAAAGTATAGTTCAAAGGAGTTAACCACTGACTTTGTAATAAAACTCATCAACTCTACAGCGTGTGTATTCGTTGATTTTTTTTGCCTAGAGTTTCGTAACCGAATATTGCACATTGTAAATCTCCATCATTCGACATACATAGGTGTGTGTGTAATTTGAAATTACTAATTTCTGTCAGTACACAGACAGAAAGAACAAAAAATTAGGTAGCTTGGAAGTATTGTAAACAATTTCCTCCGAAAACACCAAAACACCAAACCAAAACAAACATTATTTTGTATCTAGTTAATCTCTATTTAGTATATGTAGAAATTCGCTTACCTTGTTTTTGGAAAGGTTGAGTTTTTTTAAATTGCGCAAGTATCCAAAAACTGAGCGTCCAATGAAATCAATTAAATTTCTACTAAGGTCAAGGTCAATCAAATTCAGACCCACAATATCCGCCATGGTATCAATTTGATTTCGGGATAAATCTAATTTTTTCAAGGAATTGAGACTAGCAAAGGCATTTGATGGGATCCTTTGGATTTTATTTAGATTTAAAATCAGATTTGTGAGTTTAGGAAGATTTTGTAGGATGGGCAAAGCAGTTAGTCCATCATTGCTCAAGTATAAATTTGTCAAGGAAGGGAGATCACTAATCACTCCCTGGAAGTCCATCATCACAACCCCAACTTGAGCAATTGTTCCATTATCATTAGTATTATTATTATTATTACTACTACTATTAGAGTTTGTCATTATGGTTGTTATATTTCCAATGTTCGTCGTTTCACTAAAATTGATTGTTGTGGTCATTTGTTCTTCTTCTGTGGTGGCTGTTGTGGTCAGTATTTCACCTGGCTTGAGCATTAATTTAGCCATGGAGCGATAGTAGAGATTGTAAGACATGGTCACATTCTCCAGGACAGGTAAATTATTCAAAAATGGAAAGATTTTGAATTTGGTCGAGTCGAGTGAGAGTACGAGAAGTTGAGTTAAGGATGTGAAAGCATAGCGTTCCAAATCCTCAAGAGGATTCACATTTAAATGGAGATATTTCAAATTTTTTAAATTTGAGAATGTATCATTTGTCACGGAGGAGATTCGATTTGCAACTAAATTGAGAAAGATGAGGGAGTCGGGTAGAGATCCTGAATCAATTCCAATCAATTTATTATTGGAAAATTGTATATGTTGAATGAGATGATTGGATGTGAAGGTCTCATGAGTAATTCTCTCAATTTCATTATAATGAAAATTTAAAAGTTTTAATTTGGGAAAATATCCTAAATTTGGGATGGACACGAGACTATTTTGTCCAAGATCCAGTTCAGTCAAATTCACCATGGACGACAGCATGTAGTCTGGAAACGTTTTGAGTTCCCGGTGGGATGTGAAGACAAAGGATTTGATTTTGCCCGGATCAATATTCAAATGCTTACACAATTCATCCAAGCTCTGAAAATGAAAATAAAATCATAACATATTCAATATCATTATTAATTTTGCTATATTAATGAAAGTTTTAGGATTATTTACATACATTTGAGATCGAGACATTTCAATTCCTTTTTTGTACAATTTATATATATTATGTATATTTATTTCCCTTACATCATTCTTTGGTGGGATGGGGCAAAATTTGATGGAGAGTTTCGTGATGACAAATTTTTGATCTTTCTTCCCCAAATCCAGACCTCGGATGAGCCGCCAATCAAAATCTGGTTTGTCATAATCACAGGTCAGGATAAGGGTCCCTTCGTCGGGTTTGTCTCGACGATCCCATGGGAAAACTGAAAATATACATATATACTTACATTTTATTGACATTTCAATTTCAGGAAGAAATTCAACTCTCATCTACATATAAATGCTCCCTTTATACCTATGAATTTTCTCATTCACTTGCATACATCTACACAAACTCTTAATTGCAATACATATAGGAAAATTATAGAAGCCTGTGAAAACAAAAAAGTCCTTTGAATTTGAGTTCAGAAGGTAAGGGAAAATCTCATTTGGGTTTTAGATCGATTCAAAATTTAAATTCAAATCCACAAAAGTTACAGCCATGCAAATATTTTTAATTAACAAGCAATTATAAGGTAATATTTTCTCTCTTTTCTCTCTTCAACCCTCTCATAATGGACACATGGATGGACTTTCATGGAAAATTCCGCACACACACACACAGACTACAATTTACAAAAACTCTAATGACTTAATAGCATGCCAACTCCTGTCTTAACTTCATCACTAATCTTCAAGTTCATTAAATTTCAAGACAGAAAGTTCATTAAATAACTAAAGTTAACTCGAACTAGAATTCTGTATCGGTCCTCATCGTCGCCGTTGTACGTATGTATATGTATGCATTTTTAAAATACTATTTCCATTAAAAAGTAAGTATGAATAATGATAACTGATAACGATAACAATTACGCTATTCAACCTCAAAGTGCAGCAAGTCAAGTTGTTGAGAGCAAAAGAATGGAGGGTTTTACCAATACATATTGACATGAGATGCATGATTGCAATAGATAAAAATCCCCATATCTCTTAAGTCTATATACGTGTGTTTTCTTTCAAAGAACTTCTTTGCAAAAGGTTTTCATTCGATTTTCAACAAAAGTTTTGTTACAAATCCAATGCAACATATAGTTTAACTATACACATGCATGTGGATCCTCGTGCATATACGATACAATAATTACTAATATCTGTTTGTATAATTTATGTGTGCATCTATAATTATCGCAATTCACAATCCTCAAGCCGTCCCCTCGTGACCATCTACAAAACATGTCATCTTTACATAATGAATACAAAACAGACATTTCCTATACATCACTGGTAATTTTTGGTTTGGACGGTTTTGATTTTGAACCGAGGATAATTATAGTTAGAAATGAGATACACCTTGCTATACAATTTATAATTTGACTATACATATACAAAGTATTATGCAGTGGAAGAAATTACAGCATGTGAATTTGGCTTTTGGATTCTCTGTCTATACACACACACATAATGTAAATAAATAAAAGAAAGTTGGTTTGGCATTGTGTCCTTTTTACGAAGATCCGTCGAGTGTTTTTTTGTTAGCGACAGACAGCAGATGTATGTATATATTATGTATAAAGACAATGCGGATTGACCATTACATTACACACAGACTACACAGATTGCATTATTCTCACATGCTAATACTTTTTTTTACATAACGTTTATACAATAACGTGCTGCCCTAAAAATTTCTTTCGTCCCGGATGTGAGTATGATGCCATTTGATTCTCATCCACATGCTTTTGCTTCAATTGAATTGTCTTGTAGTTATAATGTACAAAAGCGGATACTTTCATACAGTTTACTGCTATAATAGAATTTTCTAAAATTTACATGGTTTGTGTGATTGGGATAAGAAATAGATACAGATACATACAGAGAAACTGGAAGAGTGTTATATACCTTTGAGCGTAATAGGAAAAATGCTGAGGGCTTTATTTGGACATTGGATTTCATACCAATCTTCTCCCTCTGGACGATAACAACTACAGTGATGAACTTCATCACAATTCACATAATCACTTTGAACATAATTTAAATTTGAAAATATCACTAGGATGAGGAATAAATGATGTAGGAGCACTTTCAAAATGATAACATTGAATAAATTTAGTCTGAAACCAATTCTGCAGTCCCAAGCCATATTTTAATATTGTCTCTTCACAATTAAAAGGAGAGTTTATTGTCTCTCCTATATATATTGCTTGTGTACTCGATCGTTTTTGTATATTTATGTGTGTGTGTGTGTGTGTGTGTGTTTTCTTCACTTTAATTGACACTCTTCGTCGTAGGAAATGGTCGTAAATGAGCCATGAGCGATTATGCACTGGTCATTTTTTTCTATTTTGATAAACTTATCAAAATGAACTTTGATGACCTCCAGCCTCATTTTCTTTCTTCTTTCTCACAGGAGCAGATAATATATGGAAGACGATATGATATGATGATTAATGATCAATGTGATCATGCTAATAATGTTGGGTTGACAATTGTCGTAATACTTCCACAGGGTCGTCGTTGAATAAGAAACTTAAATATTATAAATACGCTGGACAAATTTAAAATGCACTCCTGTTTTACGGCGTGGATTTTTTATTGTATAGAAATTGAGTTAACCTTTTAGCCTTTGAATTTCGACTGCGATCATCATCGCCACATGTATATTATTATTTATTATTATATGTTTTATTGCGACGAAGGGAAAAACTTGTAGTTTTTGTTTCGCTTGTGGGTTTTGTGGTTGACTCTATATGTTTTTAATCCAGATTCTTGATTTGTATACGTGCGAATGTGATGACTTGTTGACTTGTTGTGTTAGTATGCAGCAATATATTTTTGGTTTTAACTCTCTCTCTCTCACAAAAATACATGTTTATGCGTATTCACACTTTAAAAACCACAAAAAGGTCAGGAAATTATGTTGTCCGAACCTCAAAATCAAAATACTATCGTGTTATTGAGTTCCAGGTTTCATCCTTGAGATTTCTTTTCCGTCACATTATCAACTATATGTACATATTCCGGATTCACAAAATAACTTTAACATATACTGCACGCCGCACACACAGAAGAAACTGAAAACCAGAGATGCTCTTTCAAATTTTCAAATTTCGCTGATGCCAAAAGATGCCAACGTTCCCGTTTCCGAATTCAAGTCCAGCTTTTAACCCTCATCATAATGAAAACAAAAGATGACATGTATTATAGTATTTTCACAGTAGAGTAGAGCACAAAATATTTTGTTTATTAGTATTGATACAATGGACGAAATTTAGTTATATAATCCGGAATGAAAACGGAAAAGATTGAGATTAATTGTCCAGTACGATATTAATTAAAGAATATAAGATTATCACACACACTCGGCAATAATAATGTTGTGATTGCCCAGAAATAGTTTTGTACTTTGTGCCTCTTTCTTGAGACTCACTTTTGACTGGGTGGTAAATGAAAATATGGGGAGAAATTCACAATTGACGAATGTACATTTAAATGTAGGTATGTATGTAATAATAAGGATATAGTATAATAGGTATAGATAGTCTCTCTCTCTCTCTCTCTCTCTCTCTCTCTCTCTCTTGGAATAGTGATCACTAATCAACCTGAGCTTCATGCAACAGGTAATAAGAATAAGAATAAGACAACATTAAACACATACCGAAGTAAGTACAACACCAAACACTACACTACACACAAACTCTCACTCCACACAATCGTTGAGTTAGCAGGACGAAGGACGTACGTAGCCTCAAGAGAAATCTTTAATGTGTGTGATGTTGTAGACTAGCGCAGTTTGTAGTGTGGAGTGTATTTGTCAATTCTGAGAGTCTAACTACGATCCATTATATGTACAATTATGTGTATGTATGCATCTGTAGGTTAGGACTCTGCCCACATACATACCTGACTCTGACTGCGTATTATACATATACCCCACTCTTGATAAATGTATGTATATCTATGACATTTCGACGAATACGAATAATAAGTCGACGACGTTGAAACGACGAGAGCGACTATAGATATTTTGTTGTCTTTTCGATTGTTAATCCATATAGCCTTCGTAGTATGTATGTACATATATGGCACTGTGTATATAGTTATCATTATAATTACATATGTATACCACCACTATAGGCTGGGAGCCAACAATAAGAACAACAACAATATCGCAGACACAAAACCTAAGAAGTTTGTATGTACACATAAGAAAACAACTTGACGAGATTCGTCCATGCTTTCGAGTCGACTATGTATATGTAATATGTATACTATATAAAGTATATATACATACTTCTGCTCCTTCACCTGAGTCATATTTTTGTATGAAGTATGTACATATAACTTATAAGTATGTATGTAATAATTATTATGTATGGTTGTAGTCGTATGTGTGAATATTAAAGCAAAAGAAGTCAGCTCAGCTTGAAAAACTACCACGATAGTTAATGTTGACTGTGTGTTAGCTTTTAGCTTCCATCTCTCTATGTATGTTATGATATATATCTGTAGAACAACTTTCATCCCCTCATCTAAGGTTTTATATTCTACACTATTCTGCAGTAATCTACCGAAATTTCCCATACAGTCATGTACATACATAGCTTTTCGTTTATACATGCTTTTCATGTGTATTATGATATTTTCATGCAAAAGTAATGACAACAATAATAAATGTGTGCTCCTGCTGCATAGTTCTGCAGTATAGTTCTGGTTTCGTAGAGTAACCTGTACTGTGTATACTGAAACTGATATAGAACATGTAGATGTAGAATGTTTTCCCCAATCACATATGACATGCAGGAAATCATTTCATGTTATATATATCCAAGAGTTATTGCACTAATATCAAAGCACGTGTATCAGGTTAATAGAAATATGATTATATTCCACATATTATTATGCTTGCATACTGTATGTATACGTAAAAAAAACGGTAACAACAGATATGTGTACAGATTTAATGATCACTCACTTTATAGTGAAATTTATAGAATTACATTTCATTTGCACGTTTAGAGCTAGCGATTCTATTAGCCGTTCTATACCTTTACCAGCATCTACCTTTAAAGGCTATTGTGCCGCAGAGCAGACTCTGATTGTGAGTTGGGATTTACTCATTCGGCTATTCTCAATGTTATTGCGTATACAGTTGGATTTTCTCTAGTTCCAGTCAAGTTTTTGCGTGCAGGAAGAGTTGGGAGGCATATGTAGCTATGCTATATGTATAAAATAATTAATAATGATGGTATTCTTGTTATGACTATTGTGAAGACAAATATACAGAGGGGAACGGAAAAATAGTTTTAATTTGAGAGGCTTTGAATTTCTAGCGTCATCTGATTAAAATTAAAAAGCCCATAATTTCATGGCAGACGATAATAAAAACTCTCATGTATGGTTTTTTCTACTGTAACCCGCCTCCTCGTGTATTTTTTTCTGAAAAATAGAATTACGTATTCACAATCTTGAATAAATAATACATAATACTATTTTAATACCATGAAAAATTTGACTATGTCATTTTCTATATACTTGTTTATTTCCCTCGTATCGATTAAGGATGAATACATTTGCTATAATAATTTATCATGTTTTTTTATCGAGCATAATTTAGTATATATACTTGCTGAGAGGTATTTACTTCGTTCGAAATTTAGTCAGACACTCATTTCCAGGTTATTTGTTTGGCTCGAATCTCTTGGATTCTTCTTGGATTCTTCTTTCTTAGAAAGGGCAAGGATCGTGCATACACAGCATTCTGAGAAACTGGATGATTCTCGTCTTGCTCCAGCGTATTTGAAAAATCCTGTATTTACTGAAAAGCTTATAAAATTTCATGGGGAAAAGATGAAAAAAGGGGGTATTTACGTCGAGTTTATTTGCAATTACAGTTGCGTGCATGTAAGCTGGAATTTCCTCGTTGCTGATTATTATTGGTCTGGTGAGTTTTAGTTTTTAGTTTATCATATTATGATAAACTAAAACTCACCAGGCCAATAATGTATACGTAATACGTATAATATAACTTATAATATATAAGTACTTACAATGCAGAAGTTTATGTACTTGAGACTTAAAAAGATAATTTGATATCTTTTACCTCTCCATGCTGAAGATTTTTTTTTTTATGCATAAACTATAAGAAAAGAAATTCTTATTCTTAGAAAGTAAGAATGAAGGATAAAACTGACTGGATGTCAAGTTTGAAATGAACTACGTAAGTAATTGGAAGGGCTGACAACGCGATAAATGATAGAACAGCGTAAATCATGAAGATCAGACTGCCTTTAATAGTGTATTTTTTTATGACTGCATATTATTTCACGCAAAACATCTCTATTAATCAAGGAAATGACAAATTCAAAGTTTCAATAATTCAAATGTATTTGTGAGCATTTCACTGCACTAACTTTGTTGATTTCCTCTGCTGCTAATTCGGTTCAAACCCGACGTTTTTAAAAATTCCGATCCTGACCACTTTAAAAGCTATGATTTATTGATAATTTTGCGACAGAATGGCGTCGGTATATAGTAATACAAATACTCTCATGCTTCAGTTCAGTATCAGTTCTGGAGATCCGAACGGTCAATAAGTGACTCATTCCTTTTATATTTACACTGTAAATCCAGTTCTATATACTATATAGTAGTAGATACGCATTTTTCTGTAAGAACAAAAAGTCAAACATTTTAGGCTTATCCTGACCTTGCTCGAATTCCCAGAAAAGGTTCTACTTTATCAATACAAGCGATATGTATATATGTATTATGTACACCATTAATATTAATGTTTACGCTTACAACATTGAATAGTGCGTATATGTAGAAACGAGACCTATTTTTTTACTTTTTACTACGCACCTTATTATTAGACCAATGCCACTATAACAATGAGAAACAACTTCTCTCGATTCCAAGTGTATTATAAAACTTTATAAGCAAAATGTTATCGTTTTACGCTTTTACGGCATGCGGCATTTGAGTGAATAATTGAGTGTTTCACTATGCACAAGGAGATGAAATAAAAGAAGCTATTTTGCATTCATAATTGCGGAATTTCCCATAATCTTGGGCAAATGCATAATTTTACATTGTGCATGTGGAATTTTAGGGGAGAAATTACGATTGTATGATACAATTTGTATCTGTAGAAGATCCGAAAATTCGGAAGTTTTTTCTAGAAAATATAGTATCACGTAACCCCAAATATTAATTTATTCGGCCGAAAAAAATCAGTCCTGAAGGTTTTACTCAATGGCATTTGTGTGGGAATCCAACACGTGCCAAAAAAGTCGTGTTCGTAAATAAAATTGTAATTTTTCTAAATAATTAGAATTGAAACGTTTCGCACGTTTCAAAGACTTCAAAGAGTTTTTTGGTGTGTGTTGATTTGTTTCATCAAGCTAATTGATATTGATTTGAATAAAAATACAAGAATAGAGACTATAACTATGGAGAGTCAAGAGATTTCTCTGAAATCTTTGCAAGATGAAATCGAAGACCGAGCTGCAGATGGACAATTTGATGATGCAAACGAACATGATTCAGCTCATGTCAACATACTACGGTAATAATATTTTTATTATTATAGTATTAAATATTTACTTTGGTGTTTGGTGTTATAGACGTTATTTGTATGCATAACGAACGTTTTACATTTTAAATTACAGGAATCATACTGCCTTGTTTGGATTACATTACCATGGTTCAAATAAAATTGACTCTGATGAAGATGACAGTAATGATTCATATGACTCTGCAGATGATCTTGAATTCTATGATGAGCGTGTCGGGCCGAATAGTCAAAGGAAACCCGAGTTGCAGCAAAATAATCAAACGTCGGTGGATGACTTTTATAAAAAGTTTGCATCCAGAGTCATTGTGGACAAGTATGAAGGAGCAAATTTGACGTCATCCGCTGGAAACAGAATGATTTCTGCAAATAAAAAGAACAATGTGAACAAGTACGTATTCAATTAATTGAACGTGTTAATGTATTTGTAAAGATTTGTCTTTCCTCAAGTTGGGGATGAGAAACTTGCAATCTCAAAACTGTGTACTAATCTAATTTGTTGATTTATTTGTCGTATATATAGGCAAAAGGTGAAAGACAAACAGGATAGAGCCACAGTTGAGCAGGTCATGGATCCCAGAACAAGAATGATACTGTTCAAACTTATCAGCAATCAAAAGATTTTGAGTATTGATGGTTGTATATCAACAGGGAAAGAAGCCAATGTGTATCATGCTACAGGACCTGAAAATTCATCTTTTGCAATCAAAATTTATAAAACATCCATTTTAACGTTTAAAGCAAGAGATAAGTATGTAACAGGGGATTTCCGTTTTCGTAATGGCTATTGTAAAAAAAATCCTCGTAAAATGGTGAGGACATGGGCTGAAAAAGAATTTCGAAACTTGTCACGTATTCATTCTGCGGGGACTGCGCTAGTACCATGTCCACGAATTTTGAAAGGCCATGTATTAGTTATGGACTTTATTGGTGAGGATGGTTGGCCATGTCCTCTCTTACAAGATGTGAAATTTGATTTGATTGATTTTACTGCGGAGCATCTCAAAGAATTTAATTCTACCATCAATGAAAATGAGGAATCAACAACAAATGAACCAGAAGCAAATGAAGATCATCATCCTGTTAATAATTTACTGAGAAAACTGTACCGTGATTCTCTCGTCATGCTATATCGTCTGTACAAACATTGTCGTTTAGTGCATGCAGATTATTCAGCATTCAATTTAATTTTGAAAGATTCCAAGGACTTGTATGTCATTGATGTATCACAGTCTGTTGAGCATGATCATCCTCGAAGTCTGGATTTTCTCCGGAGTGATATTAAAAATGTTCAAGGTTTGTATTTACCTTACTAATTATTTAGTTCTTATACATATTTAATACTATTTGATTTTCTATGTATATTATATTTTTACCTATTTTGTTTCTACTAGATTTCTTTGGGAAGAGAGGAGTTTTGGTTGGAGAAGATGAAAATATTTTTAATTATATTACAAGTCCAAATGTCGATGACAAAAATTGTGATCAAGTGCTAGAAAATATTTTGAAATCAGCAAAACGATTTGAAGAATTCAATGTTGGAAATGAAGTGTTCAGGCAGACTTTTATCCCAAAGAAGATGGACGAAGTGAGTTTTTTTTTGCAGCTCGAAATATTTTGATCCTGAGAGGAATATTGTATTTAATACAAATGGAATGTGGAATCTAATATTTTATTAAAATTTTCATTTTCAGATACAACATTTTGAGAGAGACATTCAAAAAGCAAAGAAAGGAGAAATTGACCTCATTTACGCCAATTTGTTGGGTCTAAAATCGGATTTATCTGGTCCATCAAGTATTCTTGAGAGTAAGTCTAAATCTGTGGGGAATGTCGTTGAAAGCTCGAAGGAAAATGAAGTGATTAGTAATGACTCAAAAAATCTAACTGACTCTCCGAAACCGGAAGCTGATGGGCAAAGTGAAGAGGATAGTTCAGACGATGATTCAGATTCAGAAGAAAATGAAGGAGACGAATCATCTCATTTCAAAAATTCATCTCGTCCTAGAAATGAAACTGCAGAAGAAAAGAAGGTAAATTGTACTTTATATATACAAATTTACAAATAGAAAAACTCATCTTAGTTATTACGAATATTACGGCTTGGAATAAGCGAAATGTGATGATTTGAATTTATGTAAATGGTTTTTTCAGGAGAGGAAGAAAGCTGTAAAGAGTGATAAAGCATCAAAACGTGAAATTAAAATTAAGAAGCATGTGAAGAAGCGGAAAATAAAGTTGGCTCATCCGAATTCTAAACGATAATATATTGGATTTGTACGTAATTACATACATATATTCTTGAAATACTTTGTAAATAAACTTATACGTTAAATAATTAAGTTTAGATTTGGATGAAACTAATTGTACTTTTAAAAGCAAAAGTTTTAACTTGTGTTAGAATAAGAATATTTATGCACATTTATTAGGTACGAGTACCTATTTATGTGTGTTGCAATGTACAATACAGGAATACACGTCAATAATACTTTTATTATTCAAGTAAATATTCAAGATAGAGTGTCCATTTCTTTTTCAACATTATTTTCCTGGTCTGAATTTCGTTGAAAAATGCTATTTAAGAGTGGATGAATGTAAGTACGTTGGGTTTACTTTCCCAAGTTGTTTATCACTCATTCCTATAGAAGGAAAATCATACACAATATTATTTTTGTTTAAAAAGCAATTTCGAGTATTTTCAATATAGCTGTAGATATAGGATTTATGGGAAATTACCTCCCGATAATGCACTGACGATGATTCCTGTGAAACAGGCAAAATAACACCCACAAATGGGTACATGATATAAGAAAAAGAGTAAATATTATTGAAAAACGTCTCACTATAAAAGAAAACAATTCATTGAATCTCAGCAAAGTTAATATTAGTTGAATGGACTTACTTTAAGTCATCATCAGTCCTGCTCAACAGAACAGTTAATGATTCCAGTTTTACATCATCGTATGACGTGTCATTGCTTGGACAATCTTCCACGTTGACAGGCAAAAATTTCTGGGAACATGAATGAAGGTTTCAGCATTGATACAGCCAATTGAAATGAGACCAAACAACATCCTTATTCCAGCACCCTAAAAACATTAATTAATAATGCAATCAAATCGTAAATTATAGTGAATACTACAACATTGTTTAACGGGAAAAAATTTGGACCTGAAGAATTACTGAAAAATGCATGTTGTCCTTAATTTTTACCGACTTTGATAAAATTAAATTAGTACTAAATTTTTGTTGTTTCCCAGGATAAAATTGTTTGACTTCATTAACAACACCAATTTCCAAAAATGACTTTTTGAAAATGATTCTGAATTAGTTGACAAACAGTGAAACTATCGTACTGTGTGCAAAGAAGCCGCGGTGCGGCTTCATCATTCTAGTTTTATATAGTATTGTTCGTCCATAACTCCATACAAAATTGACCAGTCTCGTATTTGATCCGTCTTTAATTAGTCCTTCCTCAAAATTGTCCGTAATTAATTGAATTCGATTTTAAACTAGATATAAAAATATAAAATAACAAAAAATAAAAAAAACGAATTACTATAAAAATGGCTTCAAATGCAAATAACACACCACGCGGTTCCAAATTGGACATGGCCGAGTCCTCAACAGGGAAAAGTGAGGATGGACACGGGAAAGGATACAAAAAGAAAGGGTGGAAGAACAAACGTTCAAATTCCACCAAGATCCGTGTCAAACTCCCACCCATCGAGTCCTACCAAAAGGAATTGGAATTTCAAGCGGATGCTCCGGGTCGTGTCATTGTTCGCTTGGAACGTCTCATGGGGACGGATAAAATCCGAATCACAGATGCAAAATACATGAGCACACTCCTCGAGCGTCTAGAGCGGGAGGAAAATGACACGTGGGTCAAACGGACGAGGGAACGGAAACAAGCAGAGCGGAATCGTTTCCGTCAACTTGCTGTAGAAGGCCTCATGGAGCCGACCCCAGACATGGAAGACCTTTACAATCACCCCGTTTTCCGGTAAATATTCCCAAAATATCAATTTTCCCCATCCTCAATTTATCTGTATTCAAACGTACGCATTTAAAGTTTAAATTCCTGAAAGAAAAATGAAAAAAATCAGCATGATTCTCTATAACAATTTCTTTCTTTTTTGCAGAGTAAACCGGATTTTAAATCGTCTCACAAAATTAGATGCGGATGCGAATGTGAATCCAAATAAAAAATTACCACCGATAACTCTCGTTGAACCGTTTAGCGATGGTCGAACAAGATATCAATTCGGTCCGGAATTTGATGACGCCTGTAAGATCAAAGATTCAAGTTTTTTTTATGTTGTCCAAAATTTTTTTGATTGACAATATTTACAATAATTTAATATGGGGATTTAATAATATGGAATTTGATTGTGGGATTATAGATGAACCATACAAAGATGATGATGAAGATGGGGAAGATGAGGAGGAAGAGGAAGGTGAAGATGTCAAGAGTATTCTCCTCGCATCCAGTATAGGGAAGGATGAAGATCGTGAAGATGAAGAATGGGGTGGAGAAGACTACATTGGTATGAATAATAGAGGCGATTTTTTGGCGGAAGCAAAAATGCGCTATGGAATCCCAAATATTGAAAAGAAATGCAAACCCTTCCGTAGTAAACTTGTCGATCTGGTCTATGACGAGGTACAGCAACATCTCAAACTCAAATCTTAACATTCAAAAAAAAATCCGGCTTTTTTTTCCTTTGTCTCTCATTTTAAAATTTTTGCCTCTCTCTCTCTCTTTCCTACGTCTACAACTTTTTCTCTTTGCCTTTCTCTTTTCTCTTTCCTTTTTTTTTCTCCATCTGTCTGCATGTCTTCACTCAACTGTTCCTCTTTTCATGACATGAGCTCTATAGTGTGAACATTTTTTTGATTGGTGCACATGAAATTTGATATTGATTTAATTGAACTTCTTTTCCAGGGTGGTGCACATGAAATGTATGAAGCAGCTAAAGACGTTTTAGGAGTATTCAAAAGAGAGCAAATGACATCTGATGACTTTGTCATTAAACTCAATCAACTCCTTAAATGAACTCCATTTTTTCATTTTATTATACGATAGCCGATAGCTAGATCTCTATAAATAATTTATCTGTATATGTAATCTAAAATCAATATTTTTGAACATTTTCAATTGGAATCAAATTATTCTATACTTGGAATCAAATTATTGTATATACAGAATCAGGTTTTCCCTTGTTGTAGATTTCCAAATCAAATGAAAAAAACAAATAAATCAATGGACATTTTATCAATATCAGCGCTCACTCTGCAACTATTTGTTATTTCTTTTCATATATGTATTTCAATTGAAATTCCATTGGAGCCTTGAAATTTCCCCTCGTCATATCTGCAATCTGAGTTTTTCCCCTCGGAGAATTACATTTCCTCTCTTTCTCACTCTTTGTCTGTACAACAGCCGTATAGAGTAATCACGGAGTTATAAAACTAATTAATTTTATATTTAACTCCGTGAGAATAATATACAGATGTAAAAATGAAATGGGAGGAGGTTAATGGTTGTATAAATTATATTATAATACATCACATCTGCAGACTGCATAGCGTCGGGTCTTTCTTTTGACCGTATGGGAATAAACTGAAAATCCGTCTAGACATACTTGCGAGCGAGAGCAGAAATTGAACGTCGGAATGAAATTTTGCGTTTCTTTTTTTTCATGAGAACAATTTTCTTCAAAATTTTGAAATAATGGCAAATCCACAATCTCTCAAGCGAACAGTCTATGTTGGTAAGTGTCAATTTTAGTTCTTCTACCCTTATTATTAAAGCATTTGAAATTTCAAAATATACATTGATTCTTGATGTAATTTATATTAATCGTTATTGTCATTCAAATAGGTGGATTAGCTGAAGAGGTGGATGTGGATGTAATTAAAGCAGCATTTATTCCGTTCGGTGATATAAATGATGTTCAGCTACCTTTAGATTATGAAAGTCAAAAACATAGGGGATTTGCATTTGTTGAATTTGAGACCCATGAAGATGCAACTTCTGCTATTGATAATATGGTAAGTTAATCATTATTGTATGTTTTCAATTTAATCATTGATATCAATTAAAATGTAATTGTCTCTCTGAATATAGGATTGTGTTGAAATTGTACTTTCAATATTTGTTCTGTTTTGTTTATTCAAATAGAATGACTCTGAATTGTTTGGAAGAACAGTTAGAGTAAATTTAGCTCGACCACTGAAAGTAAAAGATTTTACTTCAAGACCGGTATGGGCTGAAGATACTTGGTTGGCTAAACATGCAGGAGGAACTTTAGGAGTGGAGAAAGATGGGCAGAATGATGAAGAGACAGGAGGAGGAGGAGGAGGAGGAGAAGGAGAGGGGGATACAGAAACAGCAGCAGGAAAAATTGTACAAGCAGGAGAGAAAGTATGGTCAAAACTCATTACCACAATATTTTTTATGTAGTTTAAGTGTATATTTAGTTACTTAATAATATTGGTTTCTGATTTTACAGCAAGGTCCAGAGATTAGGAAGCCCAGAAATCCTCAAGTGTATTTAGATATTAAAATTGGAAATACTACTGTTGGAAGAATGTCGTTTGTACTGAGAATGGATATCGTACCAATAACAGCTGAAAATTTCCGTTGTCTTTGTACACACGAAAAAGGTTTTGGATACCAAGGTTCACTTTTTCATCGTGTTATACCTGGATTTGTAAGTTGCTTTAAGTTTTTAAGTATTGTATGATATTTATTTATTGTACAAAACAAGGTAACTATCGGAATACAATCGCAATTTATTTTGCGATTCTTACTAAGCATGATTTGGTTTTTTACATTATTTCTTTAGATGGCTCAAGCAGGTGACTTTACAAAAAATGACGGAACAGGAGGGAAATCAATTTATGGTGGAAAATTTAATGATGAAAATTTTTCACTCCGTCATTCTGCACCCGGTATTCTTTCCATGGCTAACTCTGGGCCGAATACAAATGGCTCACAATTTTTTATTTCCTTTCAACCAACGAATTGGTAAGTATAGGTAATACTAATTTAATGACAAGTAGCTTAATTTCATAAATGTACTGTAGTTTAATCATTAAACTTTAATATAATTCACAGTGACAATACTACATATACATGATATACATATTGAGAATATTAACAAAACTTTATTTAGCTAGTGTAATGTTGCAAGTTTATTTGAATTAGCCTTCCAACCTACTCTTTTCTCAATCTCAGAGTTCAGTTCATACACCATTTTATTTTATTCGAAAAGATTTCATTTTAAAAGTAGGTATAGTATATATGCATGAACAGAATTACAAGTTTGAATTGTCGCTGCAAGAGTATTTTAACCATTCACTTCATCGTCGTTCCTTTCAGTGTAAATGTCCGTATTATTATTTCTGTCCTTCCATTGTGAGCTATCAAATAAAAAAACTTCTTTCATCAAATCATATGGCTTGGAAAAAATTGCCCAAACCATTCTCAATAAAAAGTACGGTGCTAGATTATGTCTCATCTCTTGATTCCTTGCACAAAAGCACAAAGTGGTAGTTATAGGAAGGTAAACTTGTCGGTGAAGTATGTAATTTCCTTTTATTTGCGTTTTTATATCAGCAAGCATGATTGCATGCAGTGTGTATTTTTTATATTCGTACTGGAAATTATTATTATGCTTAAATATTGTGGTTTTTTCCGTTTTTCTGATTCCAGGTTAGATGGAAAACATGTTGTTTTTGGTCTCATCACCTCTGGACTTGATATCCTCAAAAAAATTGAAGTAAGTTTCAGCAATATGGTATTTGCGTATCTTTTTTTTCTTACTTCATTTCAGTGAATACACATTTTCTGTCCTTTCATGCTTTGAATTCAGTGTATTTATAAGTAAGTTTTTTTACATTGGTATAGGTAGGTGTATTCATTTTCCATTTTCATACGTATGTATGTACCTTGCACACATATATGCACTATCTAAAGAAAGAGTGGATTCTATACTCGAGTCTTTCTATCTATGTATGTGCATTCTATCAAATAAAAAATGCATATTTTTTCATTCATCGCATCTATAGTAAATCACCCATCTCACTATGCAGGTGCATGTTTATTTTTTAACATAATTTTGAGCCACTTGACAGATGTAGGATTTCAAGATACTTTTTTAAAGAACCGTATCAAGGGGATTCTTGTTTTTGTGGTACAGGAGATAGAGGCTCAGTGAGACGAGAGACTTGCCTTATTTACATTTTTTGTATATATACATGATAATAATAATATTATATGAAGTTGTCGATGGAATAACCAGTCATATACTAATTTTCTCTTTTTTGCAAATTCTTTTGTAGAAACACATGGGCTATTTTATAGAAACAGTTAGAAATTTTTAAAAAAATTGTAAATATTTTTAATTAATTAAG